>VWZT01011279.1:193530-272387 GCA_013397055.1 Pachycephala philippinensis | reverse complement strand
CGCGGGCAGAATGGTTCGCTCCCCTCAGGCCGGGGTCGCGGGAGCCGGGCGGGCGAAGGGCAGCCGGGATGGGGGGGAAGGGAGGGAGCAGGGGATGGACGGGCGAGAACGGGGAAACGGGCACAGGGATATCCCCGGAGGGGCCGCGGTGTAGCTCTTCACGATCCATAAATATGAGTCGCCAGGCAATTTCCTGCCCGCGAGATTAGCTGAGCAAACAGGGCGGCGCTGGCAGGGCGCGGGCCGCGTTTTCCGTGCCTGGGGCTGGGGCTGCGCTTTACCTGCGCCCGCCCTCCACCTCATCCTCTTCCTCCTCATCCCCGGGGAAGCCGTGTTTCAGAGGGGCCTGCTCTCCGCCCTCCCGATCCCGGAGCGGAGCCGGGTTGCCTCCGTTGCCTGGTTGGGGCGCCCCTGGCACTCACCCAGCCCGGGGTCACACCCTGCTGTTGCCTCTGCCTGAGGTGTCCTGAGAGTCACGATTTTCTCTTGCCTGAGAAAAGTACACCCATGAAAGTATGTGTGTATACACAGGTACCCTCGTGTGTATCTGTGACCCCCGTCCAGTCCCCGTGCATCACCGAAGGATGCAGCTGCCACCACCAGCATTTTGCTGTTCCCAAAGCAGGGAGCGGGCTGGGGAGCCCGGCCGGCCCTTGCTGGAGGGGTTTTCACACCAAAGCAATCCTACAAACCAGCACCAGCTCGGCAAGGCTTTTGCCAGAGCAGCGCGTCTCGCCCGTCCCGACACGGCTGGAGGTGCCAGCCCGGACCCTTCAGGGGTCCTGGCTCACGAAGCTGCTCAGTGACAGAGGCAGCGAGGCCACCCGCGAGGCTGGAGCTGTTACAAGGCGGAAAAAAGCGATAAAGCCTCCGGGGAGGGGTCGTCCCACGCCCGAGATCACTGGGTGCTGGCAGCCCAGGGTGTAGAACCAACCTTCGCTTTCCGAGCGCCTGGGCAGTGTCAGCTCGGTACGGCAAAGCCCGGCGGTGAGAGATGCGAGCCAGCCTGCAGGACTCAGGGCAGTGAGCCAGAGTATCCTGCATAGCCATCTCGTTTCGTGCTGTGTGGCCTCGTCACTCTACCTTTCCCCGTTTGTTTCCCAAAGAAGAAATTCGGGAATAGCGGCACTTACCTGCTGTGCAGGGGTCCCGCGGGATGGGTCGAAGCTCACCCAGCACTCGGCCAGGTAAACCGGGACTGCTGACTGCTCCCATGTGCCACGAGGAGACGGAGTTTGCTGTGATACACTTCCTGCCTTACATATTCCGGGGGATATTTTACTTGGCTAGAACTGTTACTTTACTACAATATAAACTTTGTAATAACTCATTAATATTTGGAATCTGTATAGTGACACCCACAATACTAGATAATATTTAAAAAGAAAAAAAAAGCCCTTGACTGTCCTGGTGTCTACTGTAGTGTACACATAAAAAGACAAGTTTTGAGACTATTACTCTAAAAGGCCAGAACCTAGATGGTCTCTACTGTGATGCCTCCACAAGCATCCCAGTGCTTCATTTTCCACTAGCATTGAACCTGGCTCTTCTTTGTTCACTGAGCAAGCAAGGAGGAGTACACACACTTAAAAAATAAAGGCATATGCATGTAATAAATGCAGAGTTAAGTTAAGGACATGCTCACAGTTGGTAGAACTGCAAATTACTTTTAATCCTGCCACAGCCAGAACCAAAAGCAGCCAGCCTTCCCTGCATCTCACATGATCTTCCTTTTCCTTTTAAGTGGGAAAAACTGTAAGTAATAGTCTGCAGAAATCTCCCTAGGGAAAGTGAAGCCTAGGAGTAGGGAAAGCTGCAACTTTGCTCTTGTGGTCAAACTGTTACTCTGAAGGACTTGTGATATGCCAGCTGAAATGTTCCTTCACTTAGTTCCTACCCAGTAGGTGAGGAGGCAGCAAAGCTGGATAAGGCAGACCATATGTTTCCCCTGATACCTGTATGCTGGGAAAACTTTGTCTAAATCAGTGTCATCTGTTTCTTTTCAGCAAAAGAAATAAAAAGAAAGAATAGGAGTTATTTCTAAAATAATAATAAGTACTCAAAACCAGCCATAGCTGAGGCTCTAAAATAACTTGGTAAGTTGTAATGTTTAACAGACAAGAGTCTGGCAATTTAAAACAACAACCAAAAAAAACCTGTCTTGGACATTTTATGAGTAGGAAATACTTAAAAATTAGGAAACAAGTGAAACTCCCTAAACTAAAGAGCTGAAAACTCTTGTTGGAACAAAAGAAGCAGCAATGCTACTATTGAAGAAAGTCAGGAAAAAGTATATGGAAACTTGCACGACAGCTACAAGTCAGAGACGGGTTCGACAGTCCATCTAGCTAGCATTAACAGTTTTCATGGCAATTGCACTGCTACATCAACTGTTCTGCATATCACAGAGGCTTTTAAAATTCTCCACCCCTCAGTATGCAAGCATGCCCGATAAAAGTTTAGTTTCCATGGTAATTCATGTAAGTAGAAATCAAATGTTGGAATGTTTGCAAAAAGCATGCTTTAATCAGGAGCATTGAAAATGGTAATAAAATGCCATTTTGTTACCATACTTCAATGCCATGCTTCTATAGGATAGAAGGAGAGATCACTTCAGAACTGAAGTTATCTCTGAGCAGGCACCTGCAATCACAACCTCTGCGTTACCTGGTCCCTTATCTTTACGGATTTTATCCACATCAGGTGTGGACATGACTGCATTTCTGTCAAATGAGCCAGAGGCCACAGCTGGGAGTTGGTTCAGGCTTTATGTTACCTTCAGGAGGAGAGGCGATTCCCAGCCTGACAAAATTGCTTGAGATAAAGCTTCCCACTGATGACTGGATGCTGTTAAACCCAGCCTTTTCTTTGGTGGCAAAACTGGTCTGGTGTCTTCCATTTTGTGCCTTAACTACTTATTTGGATTCACAGTCTATGATTTGTGACATTCTTTGGTGGGGTCATGCAATTATTTACGAAAACCAGATCAAGAAAATTATTCCAGGTGAAACCTCTTCCTTCCCAACACCTCTACCTCTTCTGAAAAAGATCCAAAAAGTACTTGCATTAGAGTGATTGATGAGAAGAGAAACAAATAGATCTGAGCAGTTGTGCTTGAGACTGAACCTCTGTTTCTTTAACCAGCATCACCAACACACCAATGGGTTATTAAGTTGCACCCTTTTTTAACAAACCTGTCACAACAAAAGAAGTCGTAAGGATTCAGTGCTTTACAGCATGTAACCAGAACATTTTGAACCACTTATTTATAGCTTGAAAATAGTAACAATGGTCACAACCAGAACTTTGGGTGAAACTTCAAAGCAAGCAGTGATTCCTCTGCTGTAACTTCCTCAAAGACATTTTGAGGCAGTGTAGCAGGCTGGATTGTAGGTTATGAAAGAATCTTGATTTCTAAGGCTCGTTGGGAATCTGCAAAATCAAAAGGCAACGTGGAGCATGACTGCGTTCATCGGTACCATTCTGGTGAAAAAAAATCACACCCTGTAGTTACACTGGTCATCCTAGTTAAAAATCTAAAAATCTATTAATGCAGCACAGTGTAGAAATGTATATCAGTAGTAAAATAAGGTGGGGTTCAACCAGTGGAGTGTTCTTGTGACTCGTCCTGAAACTTTCCTAAACTGTCACACAACAGCTATTTTGCCTGGAGAAAATAAGTTACATGAGTAATCAAATCTCATGCTTCAGGGCACAAGTCAATTGCTGGAAGGGTCAAGAAAGGAATTTCCTTACTCTCTTCCTTTGCACAGTTCTACGCAATTAACTAGATTGTAATTGCAAGGCAAAAAAAGCAGTTATATTTTGCATTTTTCTGAATTATCAGGCACTGGCTGCTTTTGCAGCTGGATTCAGAGCTTAAGGGGCAGGTCTGGTAGGTGGGTTTTGTTTCACTTCTGTGAGCTTTTACCTAGATTTACAGCACAGCTGTGAGGTTTGCTCTTTCTTTATGCCGACTGCCCAGCCCACACTATAACTGTGTTGCAGAACTACCATTAAAGGGAGACTAATTTAGGCAGTTAATTTTCTGTTAATAATAAGTAGTTACCTTTAAAAAATCCCTCTGTATATAATTGCACAACTTATAATGACTCATTTAAGTAGCAGCAGTGTTGTATCCATAATGGCCTAAAGATATAAACAAGCCAAGATTTGTTGGAGAGGTAACCATTTTTATTAAGCAACCGGACCATTTAATGCAATAAAAGATCACGCTATTTCTTCTAAATAGAGTATTTTAGTAATCAAAAGAATTTTTGCTACCACAGGATGGACATTGCTTCAAATCACAAGAGCACTCCCCCATTAGCTTGTGTATGGTTCTCTGTCTTCACAGCTGATTAATTGCTTCCCTTTCCTAGAATCAGCGTGTGCACTGGTCAGTGGGGGTGGCTCAGGGCTTCGTTAGCCAGCTCTGCTACTGCTGCTAGGCTCTCTACAGTGCTAGTAAAGTGTTTTTTCCTGTACACAAGTACATTTTTGATTATATGATCTGTGAGAAAATATGTTGAAAACTACCAGCACTAGCAAAACCTTGGTCAGTGCTCCTCATAGATGCCAAAACAGTAGGAAAGCAGCTGGCACAAGACATGGTGCAAATTCTGTAACTACACTGGTTTACAGTTGTAGTCACAGATTAGGACAGATAGTTGTTTTGTACTTGGTGGTTGAACACATGGGTACCTTCATTCCATAGTTGCCACTTCTAGTCTTTTCTTTTACCCAGCAAGCAATAAGCTGATTCAAAAGTCCTCACATGCACCTAAGTTTGGGGGCCTTATGATTTTCTTCTGATGCCAAGCCAGGGAAGTTTTCTATTCTCCTTTGGTCTCTATTTATCAAACCTGGACACATCTATAACAATACTGTGGGTCATGTCAGTAAGACCGTACTTTCTTTAGCAGGAAGTGAGAAGAAATCTAAAGCAATTTAAGCTATTTGCCCAAGGTTACACAAGAAATCTCAGTGGGGGCAAGGTATGGAACAGAAGAACCAAAGTTACTACTCTAATTTCACAGTTAATCTGTGTAAAGATGGATCTCTCTGTGTTGAAATAAATTCTCATTTGTTTTCTTCCTCCTCCAAAAAAGTATTCTTCCCCTTCAAGTGAAATTAAATTAATTAGTATAAAGTCAAAAGAGGTAAAACAATGTATTTGTACGGAAAAGAAAGATGGTTGCCAAAACTTCTTTCATTCTGTTTGGAGTCATTTGGGTTTTTGTAAAAGAAAAAGCTTTGCCTAATGAAGTTTAGATAAAATATATTCTCACAACTGATTCATGAAGTTGTTTTTGCTGACAGGTTTTTATGAGTGTTCAGAAGGGTTGTAGAGGTTTTCTTTTCAGCAGATGGCCCCCAAATGTGGAATTATGTCCCATTAGCAGCACAAAGGATGACACAATATTGCTACTACTTTCTCAAAGTAATAGGGCAGAAAAAGATGCAGAGATACATTTTAACCTCAGATTTCCGGTTTTCTTACTAACAGAGGAAGGACTAAAAGCATCTGAAAAATATAAATTATAACAACTCTCTCCCTATGCAGCCTTTACTTAAAATTGCCTTAAATGCTTAGACAAAATACACTAAACCCAAAGGCAGACATCCTGAAGATGTGCTAATACCCAAGGTAAAATCAACCTAAACCAAAATAGAAGTCAAGTGACAACCTAGCTTTACTACTGCACTTGCACCCCTTTCAACAAAATCCTAGAGGTGTAACACGATAGTGGAGAATGTCACAGAATAAAATACGTTCATCTCCCAACAGAACATGCACAGGAAAGGGGAAGATGGTTGTTGTGGGTTGACCCTGGCTGGGTGCCAGGTGCCCACTTATTCGCTCTATCACTCCCTTTCCTGCTGGGACAGGGGAGAGAATAGGATGAAGGAAAAAAACCCAACAGGGTGAGATAAGGCAGTTTCATTACAGTGAAAAAAGAAAGAAACAAGCGGAGATCTGCGTGTGCAAGAGCTAAAGAGAAAGAGAAATCAGTCTCTACTTCCCATCAGCAGCGATGTTCGGACACTTCCTGGGAAGCAGGGCTTCAGCACGCGTAATAGTTCCTCCTCCCTTCCTTAGATTATATATCTGAGCTGACGTCATATGGTATGGAATATCCCTTTGGCTGGTTTGGGTCAGATGGCTTGCTTGTGTCCCCTCCCAGGATCTCACCCACTCCCATCCCCTTTGGTGGGGGAAGGAATCAGAGGGACAGCATTGCTCGGCAGTAGCCAAAACACTGGTCTGTGATCAACACCCGCCCAGCTACCAATGCAAAGCACAGCCCTGTAAGGGCTGTGAGCTTTACCTCGGTCAGACCCAATACAATGGTCCAGCATTTCCCCACAGGTTTCTAACGGATGGGCGCTGCACAAGTCTGGCTGCTGAGGCCAGGAAAGCTTCTGTAGCAGACAGCGTGTTGGCATGCAAAGCATGATGAGACAGGATATGGCACATACCCCTTATATATGCCCTGTGCCAGATTAATCCGTATTCTGTTCTTCCCTTTCCTCCTTTTCAGCCCCATTTTGGGTTACCCCGGGGGATAATGGGGGACCGTGCCCAGCCATCCTACAGGTAACACTGCTTCCTGTGCCTGCTGTTGGATGTGCCGCCTTCCTTACAGGATCTGTCACAGGCCAGTAATGGGATTGGGTTTGGGCACGGGATAAAACTGTCGGAGGGCTCTGGATGACCTTGCCCTTTGTGCAGGCTACAAACTGCTGGAAGGGCTTTTGGCACCTGAGCTTAGTGTAAAGAAAGTAAAGCACTTGGGTACTTCAGATTCAAAGCTCTGCATTTCTCCACCTGCCCAGCCTGTCGTGGGTGGGAACTCTGCACTTTAACCAGAAGCCAAAGCTTTACAGGGCAGCACCTCAGCCAACTGTACAAGGTAAGCTGAAAAGCAAATAAAACACTGGTATTTTGGGAATATGAGTGGTTTGAAAATGCTGTTTTACAGGAGCTGAGCTATGTAAAGTCTGCTGACTTATGCCTGTGTCCTTGTCCACTCTGCTCCCTGGAGAGCACTGTCCCTGTTCCTCTGTGCTGCTCCTGGAGCTTGGGCACCCCTTTACCACAGAGCCCTATATATGCTCTCTGCTCTGGGCTGCGCCGCTGTAGCCACGACACCACACATTTCCCATGAAATTCCCACTGACTGATGTAGGATTAGGCCCACAGGAAGCAATAAAATATGCTTGCTGATCCCACAGTATCACAGGAAATTTACATATGACAATCTTTAACACATTGTTTTAATAAATTATAATTTTGTACTGTAGTTTAAAAACCACTATAAAATCTGAGATAGGAAGCTGGGGATAGTCTGGTTTCTTTGTCATGATGCCTTGTTTACATGTTCGGTTTTTTTTCTTCTTTGTACTACTGAAACCATAAAGCGCTCGAGGGGAGCCATCTCAGTGTTGGTGAGCAACAACCTTCTTTTTGGTTGCAAGCTCCTCAGACCATCCTGTAAACTAGGAACCTGTTCTAACCGAAAAGAGAAATGCACTATTTCAGTGATACACTTTACTAACAGAACATAAATTACTAAGCAATATGAAATGGGGACATGAAAGTAGCCCATAGGAGCGGGCAATTAATGCATAAAGAGAGAGGACGAATGACAGCAGATCCTCATTAGAATTAGGAACAGTTTGTCATTAGTGTATTTTTTTAAACTTTAGAATTTTAATGGGAGAAAAATGTTTCTGTATGCCTCCAATCTTCTCTTTAGTTAACGGAGGCTTCAGGTTCCCCCTCCCCCTTCATTTCTGGAGAGGCTGCCAAGTTTTCCCAGAGCTAAAAGCAACAACTTTCTGTTAAACGTTACTTCATGCTTCTGGTATTAATCTAATAGGAGGCTGGATGGGGAGGAGGGGGAAGCAGCAATGAAAGCTGATTTCCTGCCATGCAGTGGGAAATCCATACAAAATTCAGATTTAACACTAATTTTAACAGCTGGATGACTGCTTTTGCTTTTACTTGCCATAGGAACATACAACTGCATAGGGGTTTTTTTTGTTATAAAAGGAAAACAGACGTCAAGCAAAAGGCAAAATAAAAAGGAGGCTTGCATTTGTAAATACCCTGATTAAACCATCCTTTTCCACTGCTTTAGAAATATCAATAAATTTTGCAAATTGCTTCTCATTTCTGTTAACTTTTCTAATAAGAATGTTCGTGGAAAGAGAAAATATCCAAGGAAATTGTCTTGCTAATAAGCACTTCAACAAATATTTACTTGGGAAGTGCTCCAGTGACCACTTCGAAAAGGGCATTAGTGGGTTTGAGAATCACACAATAGGGATATTGAAATAAATCTCCTTGATGGAGGTGAAAAAAATCATAACAAAACCAGTAGACTGTGAACACTCAAAATGTAAGTCAGAGAAAACTGTCCTGTAGCAATTGCTCGCCATGGACAACATACAGCACAGAACTGTTAGCAGCACATCTCTCAGGCTTGACAATTCTGATAATAATTGTTTGGAAGGTGATGGCCGCAAATGTAATCCTTTATCCTGACTATTTAAAATAATGGCTGTTTTCTTCTTTCAATGCTTGTTGCTCAGCCTTTGCTCCACCTGTTTCTTGCACACCATATGGCTCAACTCACGACATATTGCAGAAGATTTTTTTTACATTGATGCAAAGAAAGCTTAATACAGTACACATGCTGAAACTGAATGCTGTTTTGCAGATGAAGCAGAGCTATAGCTTGTGTGTGTGTATACAAGGAAGGACCCTTACCACAGATTATCTTGATTATAAAGCTTTACCTGCCCGCTGATGCATGCAATCAGCAGAACGTGGCAGCTGGTTTTTATGTCCCTAGCTGCAGCCAGCTGTTAGGCTGAAAGTGTTAATCACCCTTTTCATCGGTACCAGGCTTGCATTAAGCAAACTAGAGGACTCTCGGGAGCAGCGATGCCTGAGAAATCCCAGAAGCTAACACCCAAAACATGAAGTAGAAGTTATGCTATGTGAGCAGTGAGGCTTCTCAAGGGGCAGATAAGCACAGGGCTGGAACATTTGATAGTTTGAAGTACTGATGGGCAGGAGAGACGAGGAATGAAAGCCTTGAAAATGAGTGAGAGAATGAGAAAAGTTCCTGTGGATATCACATTAGAAAGAAGTTTTAACAGATGAAGCTGCTTAGAGTATTGAAAAGGCAGAGACCTCTTAAAAGAAAATTGTTTCCAGTTTCTTTATTCTGTATTCCTAAACCCCAGGACATTATGCATAGTTTTAAAGTCAACAGGACTATTGCCATTGCTCTCTGTACTCCAAAAATTCCAGCTGGTATCAGGTTTTCCTTGTAATGGAAACAAGCTGGCAGAACTTCAAAGTCTTGATAACAGTTTATACAGAGAAAGGACAGCAACAGTTAGTTATGCTTCCCTATTAAAAATGTTGTTTTCACCTCTCTATTTTTTTTAATAGAAGTTGGATAGCATTTGGCAATGAAATGGTGCCACTTGTATCTGGTCAAAGCTCGGGAAGAGAATGTCAAAATGTAGCTGTACTGGAATTTGTCTGGGAAACGTTATCTGAGAGCTCAACTTTTGTTAAATATGCCATGACCAGGGGCTATGAGCACCATGAAATCATTGATCTCAGTTGGACAGCTTTTAAATGGCTAAAAAACTGAAATGGATGTTTGAAAAATAGGGATATATGAGTATCCTATTTCCTTATTGGAAGGCACAGAAATCATGCAACCCTGATAAACATTAAGATAGCATGAACCTTCCAAAGAACATAGGAAACTGAGTGAAAAAAATGCTGAGTAAGTGAAAATAACACTTGAAGATAAATTTGCCTTTGATTAACAAATCCAGTTCAAACAATTCCATCTGAGTCTTAATCTCTTCTAAGTTTTGACCACAGTAGGATTGTAGCTTCAGTTTCAAAACTGTCCTAACTTTCCATTTTTACTTCTCCTCAAAAAAATGTTTCTCTGTTAAAAGTACTACAGTACCTCATTTATTTTCTTTCTCCTTTCCTTATTCCCTGATCATATGCAACAGCAGAAACGGCCTTTGTTAGCTTTTTCTGGGCTGGCAAGAAGCCCAAAGATCCAGCTGACAAAAACCTCAAGTCAGCAATTCCAATGTGAAGAATGTCCTTTTCAGAGCCCCCGTTTCACAGTCTCCCTGTCACGGAGCATCTCAGCAGCAGCACCACACAGAAGAGCCTTGCATTGCCCTTCCTTCCAAGGTGAATTATCCTTGCTCTGTTCCTTGTGCTTCGGCCATTAGCTCTCGTTACCCACCCGGTGCTGCCCGGCATTCCTGTGCTGAGCTCCGGGGGAGGCTGATGCGACAGCATCGGTCCAAAACAAAGCTCCCATCAGTGGGTTCAAGGAGCGACTGCAAGGCTCAGTGGGTCGGCTCCTGTCCCTCCCAGCCCTCATTACATCTGAAACAGAGCCTCCTGTACTTAGAGGGAAGCAGCTTGAGAGGCTGTGTGAGCCTAGACAAAGTACAGTCAGCAAAAGGTCCCCGAGTTAAATACACGTGTGCTGCTGTAATCCTCACCCACTACTGGATCACTGAGTTTGCACCAAAATTTCTAACATGAATGAGTCAAGAGCTTCACAAAAGCTTCTGGTTCACAGTGGGCAGCAGTCTGAAAAACAAGTGCTCTGAACAAACTTAAGGGTCTATCTCATGCTTTATTTGAAGAAGGTGAATTTTGATTTACCTTTTTTCCCCAAAGAATTCAGTGATTTTTAAGGAAACAAAGAACACAGTAAATAAAGACTTCACTGGGCTGCACAGTGATCTGCACTACAGCTTCGCAGCACGGAAGTGGTTCATCCTGTAATCACAGCACTTCATATAATATCAAAATAAGCACTTATTTCTCATGCAGTTCTCTTTCCTGAGCCTTTCTTTAGTGGACACAACAAGTGAACACTGTGCTTTTTGTTCTTTCTCCTCCCCTTTCCTCAGTGGTCCTTTGGTATTTACCTCCTCTCATTTTAGATTTCCTGTCTGTACCCTAAGGAAAGGATTTTCCTGTGAGAAACAAATGTCACATTGCTGATCTGTTTGGATGCCAATAGTCCAAGCCTATCCTCCATGTGAAGCAAAGCTCTTATCTACCTGCTACCAGAAGAGTACTGCTCTCAGATTATTTTTTTTCCTGAACCATTTCATTTGGGGCTGGCTTTAGAGAATCAATTTTCTGGCCACTAACCGAGCTGCTATTTACATTTTTAAAGTTAAGATGGATGCAACTGTTTTGGGTAAGTGAAGACCTAAACTGGACCAAATGTCAAAATTCAAACCAAACATAATTTTGAAAACATACCTACTTTCTATCAGGTCCTATGTAGCACATATGTTTTGGTTACTGTATTTGATGTTTTGCTCTGAGAGGGGGAGACAAGCAAGTGAGAATACTCCGTATTTCTTCTGCATCTATACAGAGAGCAGGGCACAGTGACTCTGGCAGGAGCATCCAGATATGGTGATAATAAACACACACAGCTGTTTCTGAAATTACTGAAGCTGGTTTTGCATAAGAGAAAAAATATTCCTGGCAATTCACGCCTAATTATTCATGGAAATAAAAGTCACCAGCAGGACAAGAGAAGGAAAAAAAGCTCTGCATTTGAACAGCAAAAGTCCCATGAGATGTGTCTGCTCAGACGGTTGGGACCTAAAACTTTCTTCCCCTCAAACACAGATCAGAGCTTTTGTTTTTTTCCAGTGATCAGAGAGACCAAAAAAACCCCCTTTAGCCTCTGGGCTGGATCATGTCCAAGGCTGCTGGGCCTTGGGTGACTTGCTGACAAGCTTTAGAAGTGCTTGGGAAGAGAGGTGCCACCTCTCTTCTCAGGCTCTGCAGAGGCCAGAAGACACACCACAGTTGTGCTGTGAAGACAGAAAAGGTTTTGGAAGCTCCCTGAGGATTATGTTTATGTACATGCATGCTCAGGTGCAAGGTGTGTGTCCTACACTGAGCGTGTCATACCAGCAGAGTGCAGAAGTAGGGCTAAGGAATGGGGTAGGATATATTGCTTAGCGTGTTTTCATTTAGAGGTCTTCAGGGTGCTTGGTGCTTAGGATGTTGAAAATGCCTTAGATTTCTTTGCTATCCTCTTGTGGTATGTGATAAGAGCTGCTGGATTGCCATGATTGCAACGGCCCGACTGTGGCAAACAACAGTCCTTGTCTTTGAATGGTTGTGCTGTACAACTTCAAGCTGTTACAGAGCATTGGGGAGTGTTTTGTGGCTTGTGGTATATGCAGAATTGGTGATTTGTAGACCTTCTGGGTCTAACCAATTACCCCTATGCTTGTGAGGCATTGTGTTGGATGACCCTGGTGGCTTATTCCATGTACAGTGTGTGATATCTCACACTGCTCACTATTTTAAGAGAAATAAATAATTGCCTTTGTTGTATTCCCACTTTGAAAATTGACTAAAAACTTCTTTAATACACGTGAAAGAATGTCTAGAGGTTGAACTCTGGGTAATGCACTCTGAAAAGCCAGTACTCTGGCCAGTGCATCACCAGAGAGCTAGGTGGGGTTCAGAAGAATGCAGCAGAATTATGTACAGCCTTGCTTCAGTCTTACCTTGAACCCATTTGCTTTTCATTTTCTGCAATGTAAGTGTAGGAAGAATCTAAATCTACACTTACTGATCTTTCACTGGACTAATGAAAGGCAGATGCAGACAGTGCTTTAATAAAAGTCAGACTCAGTTGCACGGGAAATTGCATGGAGCCTGCAGACACTATCAAACCAAGGAACTATCTGTGAAAGGCACAGTTTGGAGAGTCTTGAACTTTGTCTCACAAACTCATAATGTTAGAAATCTCTTAAGGTCAGGCATATAAATAGACTGCCAAATGCCTTTTGTTTTTTTCAAATAAAAACACAAGGGACAACCTTTCTGTCACAGCAGACAACCCATTTGCATGCTAAATTTAGTCAACAAAACAAACATTGTGCAAAAACCCTGATGTTTTCTAGGCAGTGAGGTAGGTGAATAACCAAGGAAAGCTCATTCAAGGGAGAGACCGTGCTGGACACTGTAGTAATCAAGGAGTGAAACTGAACTGTTATCATGCGGACTGTACAATAAAGAAAAAAGCAAACCTCCATAGACAAGTGCAACTCTCACTTTGCCAAATTCAACTCTGTAGTAAGTAAATATTCCTATGTGGAAAGCTCCATTAGAATTGACTTAGGCCACGTGGGTCTGGTTTGTGTTTTATTCTGACCTGGCCTTTTCCTTCTAATTGATGTTGATCTATATTTTCCACAGTGGAATCTGAAGTTACATTCCATATAAAGGGTTCATTTGCTTAACTAGAGTTAAAAGCTGAGATACCCGCTTCTCTCACACTGCAATAATGAGGAGATCCATCAGAGCATTGCCGCGTTCTAACTGGTCAATACTTCTGCGTCATTTATCTCTTGCAGTCAGACAGGTGTTGGAACCTGGTACTGCATTTTCCTCATACAAAGCCTTCTGATTTCGGAGCAACTCCTAAAACACAAGTTGTCACATATCAGTGAGAACTTCAGAGCAGATAACACCTTGCTTGCTTGACGCTTCAGGTGCCTGACTTCTGAAAACTCAGTTTTTACTCAGAGAGGAAGTATTTATTTGCTTGTGACTTTCTTTATGCCTTCTCTGCATGCTGCCCTGATGCCTTTCTGGTTTCTCTTTCCACATGAACAGTATTCAGCCACCTGCATGTTAATTCAGCCTGTTTTCAAACCCTCCACCTACACAACACATTCTTAAACAGCTTTGTACATACCCTCATTTTTGGGGTGGTGGCTCCTATTGTTTCAGCTGTCTATTCCCTAAAGCCTAATTGCACTGTGCAGTTGATTTAAGTGAAGGGTGGTTGTTACACCCACTACCTCCAGCAACTGCCAGCATCACAAGATGTGCATTTTTAGTACCCAGGCAAGCCATTGTGTTTATGTCCCTCAGAACTACTCAGCAGGACACTAACCACGGACAGCAAGTTTTCTTAGACACACAGATCTCTTCCCAGGGAACTTCTAGAGCTGCAGACCACCTTCCTCTACATGCCTACAGTAATGAAACCTTGTATTTATATGCAGTGGCTCCCTTTCCTTTGACAAAAGCAGACTCTGAGTACTACAGGAAAATGGCCCATTTCACTCTTCCTCCTGCTCTATAAATCATTCTTTTCTCCCCAACTAATCTATTTTCCAGTTAAATATGCCAGGCTGTTCTCTTTGCTGAAAGATCTGGATTTTGCCTTAACTGTAGGTTCATAACTTTGTGAAATGCAACTCTACACATTTCAAAATTAACCTGTATTGTCAGCTAGCCTTAGTGTGGTAAGATACAGCATAGCCAGAATAAAGAAATTTTTACCTTTCAGTCAAAACTGGCATTTTTGGCAATGAGTAGAAGCTGGCATCATTCTCTGGAAAGCTTTTGACATTGGGACACCCATATTCAAGTTTCTGCTGTGTTCATCTGGGTGGGTCTGGAGTAAAAACCTTTGCTCCAACTCAGGCAGAATGTTTAAGTGGAATCCTGTGTCAGGTCAGTGCCTGACACCACAAAACAAACATTCATGAATTAAAACATCCCGTTAGCATCCAAAAATAAACATTAGCACAACTGAGCTAACAAGAAAAATATATATGTTAAAAAAAAAAAGAACATTTCAAACAGGTCTCTTTTCACTCCAAATTTCAAACTTCCAATGCTGCTGGGGAGCAAGCACTGTACTCCAGCAGTAACAGAACTGCAGCGCTGGTAGCAATGGGTTTTGGGCAGAAACCTTTAAGATTCCACTGTTCATAGGGTATTTTCAGACTTTTGGATGGTTCTTCAGATACGAGTCTCCTAGAAGCCAATTTGTGCCAACTTGGCTCTCCCCACCTTGTTCAGGTTTTTTTTACTGCCTTTGCTTCCAGGGAAAAAGCTGACACCTGATGCCCCTTGCAGAGCTTCACAAAGCACAGGATGGTGCTCTGAGTGCAGCAGCCAGCTCTCCTCCCTGCGGTGCTGCCGATCCCCCACCCTGATCCTGCCCTTTGCAATCACCCCCTTTAGCACAGCTTCCGTATGCTCAGCTCTAGGCTGGGTCACTTCCAAGGCTGAGGAACAACCCTCATTTACCTAATGACACCAGCCTGTCCTAGAGCAGGGATGTCCTTTCTCTGACCCATTTGACAGAGGAAATGTATCAGCTTTGGAGCTTTTCCACTTTAAACAGAGAGACTTGCTTCAATGCCGCTTGCCAAGACCTGCTCCACAGAGCACACAAAGGAGCACAGTGTCATGGAAATAAATGAGCCACCTCCTTGGAATTCTTCAGCCTGGCAGTCATGCCCTGGCAGGAGCCTCACCTGGCACCTATTTTTGTCAACCAACAGGTCATAACCCGGAGGCAACGCACTGTTGTGAACAGGCACAAGCTGTTCATAGGAACAAAGAAAAGTGAATGCATGGGCAGGCTTTGGAAATCCCATGGAAGTTTCACCTGATGAATGACAAGCAGATTGCAAAACGCTTAGATACGTCTGGGAAGTACCTGCTCCCATAACTGCTCCATCCCAGGAAATTGCCTCATCATTAGGCAGAGCAGTCATGCTACCTCTTGCTTTTGGCTCTGTGGCTTGATGAGTCTTACTTTTCTGGCAAAATAATGACTTCACATCCATAGGTGAGGTGAAGAGCCTCTCTGTGTCAATTCTTTAACTGGATAACCAACTATCCTGCACAGGAGGTGTAAGTTTGAG
Organism: Pachycephala philippinensis; assembly: GCA_013397055.1. Lineage (NCBI taxonomy): Eukaryota > Metazoa > Chordata > Aves > Passeriformes > Pachycephala > Pachycephala philippinensis. The sequence continues at coordinate 256,598 of VWZT01011279.1, read as the reverse complement.
CTGCCTCAGGAAGGGGAGGAAGCTCATGCTGAACTATTATTCCTGCTTCCTGGATGAGAAAGGGGCACCGACACAACTCCAAAGATAACAGCAAAACCCCCAATATATAAAGTAACAAGTGCCTGAGCCCAAGCCATGAATCCAGGTTTGAAATAATCCCTTATTTCAGAGTTGTAAGCATGCAATCAGCTTGGGAGAGCACAGGAATTTTTGGCACATTTTTGTTCTTGTCAACAGCCTTTCCTTATCTGTTTGCTCTCTCCAGCTATGGCTAGTAGCCCCATTTTGGATACTTGGACCAGGACTTGGAAACGCAGCACAAGCCCTCAGTTTTTAAAAGTTAGGCATGTTGCAAGTCCGTGTCCACATTCTGCTGTTGTCCAAAATGGCATGTGCTGCAAAGTGGACCCACAGAGGAATCACACAGGTGACTGACAGCTGGGAATTTTCTAGCTTTCAGGCACTCAGTTCTCTTTAAATGATATTCTAAAAACACACGTTGATATGTTTCTAAAAGAAAGTTTTAAAAAGTGTGGAAATTATATCACACAGAAATTTCAGAACTTAGTGTGAACCCCTGACCTCTGGGGTTAATGGTAAAGTATGTGTCACATTTCTGCCTTAAAGCATGAGGTACTAATACGCCTCTCTGAAAAGGTATGTACATTTCCCAACCTCAGTTCAGAGACTTTCAGTGAAAGGTCCTATAACATTCAGCTTGAGCCGTATGTCCACTTACTGAGTAGACCATGCTTGACTTTTGGAAGTCATAACATCCGAAACAGTCAAATGGAACCCTTCATGTACATATTTTTAAAGTAGCCTTGAATGCACATATTTGTATCTGCTCTTTCTGTAACAATACTGAGCTCCTCAAGGAATGGCTGACAGAGCATGGATGCTTACTGTGCTTCTAAAATGGGCAGTCTAGGAGAGAATGAACTTTTGCCATGCACAAGAGGCAGTAGCAAAACCGGCTGTTCAACTTAGCTGGCTTGTCAACACATTGTCCCCATAATTAGCTGTGCCCTCTGCAACCTCTTATTATGCCAGCTGACCTAAGAAACATCAACATCTCCTCAGACCCAAAAAATGAGGAGTCCTGGTCAAGAAATGGCATGAGCTCACCTTCAGAGAGACGTGGTAATCCTCAGTGTGAATGACTCCTCAAGCTCAGTCGCCACTCTCCAAAAGCCAGGGTCAGGACCCAGAACTTCATTGATGAAGACATACTAAACCCTGTCCAGCTCAGAGCACACACACTGAGGCTGCTGAAGGCAGAATAACCATACAGTCAGAGCCAAGTCACACTGATATTGTATGGAGCCTATTTGGAGGCTTGGCCTCAATTAGCATATAAATGAAGTGGTACACGCAGTCGCAGCTTGCCAGAAAATTAGACAAAATAATCTCCCCAGTTTGGCAGCTCTCTAGAGCATTTAGTTTGTGAATGATGAGCCAGGCATACTTTGAAGCCAAGCTGGGTCCACAGCTTACAGACAATTGACTTTATGTGGCAAAAACAGGTCTTGAAAAGTAATGAAGGAGACCAATGCTTTTTCCTGCTCTTAAACTAAGTTTCTATTATAGGAACGTGACTTTAAAGATACTCATCACCGTTCCAGAAGCCTGATAGCATTTCACCTATTGCATCCACAGGCCCAGATGAGCTGTGGTATGGCCCTCCCGCTGCAGGCTTCTGGCCATTAACAGAATGCTTGATTTTATTCCAAGTAAAGGAGAAGGAATGGAAAGTTCACAGGAAAAATAATACAGAGAGATGTGACCACATAGCTGCTGAGCTTAGACACAGACAGAAATTTTACTTAGGGATCTTTATTAGATGAAGAATAAGGACACAAAACCAGTAACAAAGACTTTCAAAACTGGTGCACAACAGCATAGAGGGAAGGAGTAGCCGTGTTTACTTTTACAGCCTATACAAGCCTTTTAATGTATTTCAATTGAGACAGAAGGAAGAAGGCTTGTGTTTTTGTGCAGATCCCTTTCACATTCATTAGGGTTTAGTTTTTCTTCTTTAAATATTTTCAGTTGTCAGGGGCTCAGCTCAGACACAAAAGCAGGGGAACGTAAGCACAAAGGTATGCAGATTTTTCCAAGAGTAGTGCAGTCTTACTCTTATAACTACATAGTCTGCTTTGGGGAGAACTGAATTTCTAGGAGAGAAAGCAAAATAGATTTAAACGTAGGTAAAATGCAAAGGGAAGATCAGTGCTGGGCAAGAATGGTATTTTTTCTTCATACTTTAAACTCTGGTTTAAATATAGTGCCTTGAAAAAAAAAATTCATTCTCCATTTGCATTAGCAACCACAGTCAAGCCTAGTTTGACTATACACATAGCTGCATCTTGTTTTCTATCCTGGGAAAAATGCTTCTCTACATTAAAGGGTAAAAGTTACAAGAAAATCTCAGAGGGCTCTATTAAAATCCTCTCGGCACCCTTCAACTAACTTGCAGTTTCTTTTTACACTGAGTTTGTCCCTTCCCCTCGTTTTTAAGCTTCAGTTTAGTGCTTTCCTACGATGCTGTAGCAGCTGCACTCTGGAGCTGCACAGATGACTGGCACTTTGAAAATGCCCTGGGCCTCCTCCTCAGTGGGGTGAGGTGGGTTCTGTGCTTCTGCACTCCTACCCGTTTGGCCTTGTCAGCATCTGAACGTGTGGGTTCCTGTAAAAATCCAGTCATGACCTGGTCCTGGACTTGCTGTAGCAGTCAGGTAGATACAGTCCCATCTGCTCCTTACAACCAGGAAAGCTGTGATGTGAATAACCTCTTTTTCCATGGCGTGAAATAGTCAAACAACCTTAATGAAAAGCAGAAATGACAGTGTGCTTGAGCAAGAGCTGGGAATTTTAACAACTTGGGTTAAAGAAGTATGTGACATCCAACTTGATTCAGTGCAAAAAACAAATTAGATCAATGTCACAAGACAAGAAACATCAAAATATAAGTACCCCTTGCAAAGCCCCCCTTGTCCCTCTCATTCACATTACCCACCCCTCGGCAATCTGCTTTCCTGGTAAGCCATTTCTGGCACAGCTGTTGCGTGAAGGGTGGTTTCTGATCTTGCACTCTGTAATATCCCATTCAAGTTTCAACAGGGGAGAAATATTTCACTGAGGAATTAGCATTTGTTTAACCCACCCTCACAAAACAAAAAAAAGGAGCAAAGTGGTTAATCAAAAATGAGTATAGCAGAATGAAATAATCCCATGACTCAGGGTTGAACCAGAGTGATGATGTAAATCTACTAGTAACTTCAACTTGCATCTGTTCAAATTAAAGGGCAAAACCACTCTAATCTTGTTAGGTCTTGTATATTCTGACAACACCACCTGAACTGGAACAGCAACATAATTTTCCAGTTGTCTCCACACTTTGCTTTCTTGTGGTCAGAACCTAAAAGTAGCTCTGGCAAAAAGAGAGGGCTGCTTCCAAAAAATTTTGCTTTGTAAATACATTTCTTATTCATGCTTCTAGGCACATAACATCACCTCCAGGATCATGAACCTTTTATGACCATGACCTCTAGCTTAGAAACTACAGTCTGTTACAAAATGAAGATGCTAGCTCTGTCCTGAACTCACCCGCAAAAGGTCCTGCACAGATTAATTTGTAAATCTTGTCTCTGTCTCTCTTCCCCCACCCCAAAAATGCGAAAAAGCAAAGCAACATAGCTTAGTAGAGCAGGAATAATTATAATTATGTGGAGCTTTTTCTTTATCTGTATTATTCTAGCACACAGTCACACTGGTCATCACCTTTCTCTGCTTCATCACCTTCCTCTACTTGCCTCGATGCCTGCGAGAGCTGCATCCAACCCTGACACCAGCTCCTGCCTCTGGTGCAACTTCCAGTCAGGAAAGTGTACATGGTGAACAGTTTCTAAGTATTCACAAAGTATTGAGCCTTCCCATACCTATTGCTTGTAGAACTTACCATTAAGAAAGGTCAGGAAGAAGGCTGATTTCTCATTTAAAGGAACTAACATGTAAAACAAAGAGAAGCTGACAACTTTCTGTGAGCTTCAACATAAACTACAGAGACCAGCTGCAAAATAACAGTTGGGTTTCAGCTATAAGCAGACTGAGTTCTACAGTGGGTTTGTATATCTATTTTGGTGAAGTTATTTATTCTACAGGAAAAATGCTCTTTTTAAGGCCCCGGGAAGGCAGGGGGACGAGATGAGCAAAGGAAGTCCTGCTTATATTGTTAGAAGAAGCTTCACTTCTAGACTCAGAAAGGGACTCTAAAATAAACGTTTCACAAAGGTACAAATTTGGAAAGTCTTCAAGAAAATGATGCCTTTAAAAAAAAAAAAAAAGGAATCTCACAGGTCTTCCATCAGGATATTTAAAGCTACTTTCCTGCCTTTAAAAGCACACCCTGTCTTGTGTTTCCTGGCTGGGTGGGGAAAAAACCCCCCACAGAGGTACAGAAATTACAGCCAAAGGTAAACAATAGTGTTTTAGTATCTGCATGAGGCAGTGAGGTAAGTGGAATGAACACTGGACTGAATATAGAGAAGAAAGAGAGAGATTGCTCAGGTCAAGGACTCTTTGAAGATTCAGATTAAAAACTGTCCTCTGTGGCCTTAATACAAACCATGTCTTTTAAACTACTTAATTTCACTCAGTAAGTTGGTGCATAAGGGTAAAGCCCATGCTGAAAGAAGGGCAGCTCTAACTAAAAGAAGCTCCTAAATGAAAACAGGTGATAACTGTCATCTTCATCTACTGTAAAACACACAAATACTAAAACATGCCATTTCTCATGCTATCCTATTTTGTCTCTTAGAGAAGTCCAGCTTCTTCCATAGCTAAAACTGAAAAGCAGGCTCTTTTGGTTTCTATTAAAAAAAAAAAAAAATCAAGTGAAAAAACCCCAAAAGATGAGGTATTTATTTTTTTATTCTCAAATTTCTGCAAAACACCAAAGTGGTCTGGAAACCTAATTAAGAGTAACAGGCACCCAAATGGCACCAAGACAGGAAACATTTCCAGAAGGCCTCAAGCTAGGAGGACTCTGTGAAACCAGCACAGCTTCACTGAACGGCCCTACTTGTTCCTTCCAAAGATGAGTTTTGGGAGCCAGGAACCATAGGTTTTAAGTCTTAAGACTACACCAGCCACTGATTTGTCATCACTTGGTTTCTTCTCCCACCATAACCTATCACACAGATANGTCTTGTGTCCCTTTTTCTTCTGATTTCTGATTTTATTCTCTGTATTAATAATGACTGAAGTGTTTTTTCTTGTTTAGTATACAGTAAATACTATATATAAACATATATATACACTCCGCTAGTTCTGTCACTTATATTATACATTATATTTAATAATTTAATCCCAGAGCATGCTCTGCACTCCTGCTTAATGAAATTTGATGCATAAATAAAATTCTTTTCTTATTCAGTATTGGCAAGAGAAATAAGTATTAGCACAATATAGTGAGAAATTTATTCAAACCAGAAGTACAAATTAAGATCAAATTTGCTAAACCATTCTAGGCAAATAGAAAAGAGCACTAGGACCAACGAGTTTGCTTCATGTACTCATCTTGATGGACTCCAAATGCATTCTGTTGGAAAAAAATCAAAAACCATTGATGTTTTTTAGAAGGCAAACTAATGACATTTTTACTGCCTAGCTCATTTGGAGCCTGTTACGGTTGCATTTCAGAAGGATGCAGTTCTGCATCAGTACCTTCAGCAGCAAACCTCTGTGATGTTTATTATCTCTAAGCAGGAACCATTTGGACAAGAGCATCGGCACACGCCCCCAGGCAGCTGTGCCACTGCTGCTCACAGAGGGGCGAGGCAGCAAGCGCCGATTCTGCCGGGAAGGACGGGCCCCAGGGAGACACTGACGAGGACACAGGACCTTCAGTTTGGCCGAGTGACATGGTTTAGGGGAATTTCAGATGTTAGCCTTTATCTCAGTAGGTGAGCTCAAGATGTATCCTGCTGGGCCTGGGAAGTTTGGTCAAGTATTAATATGGGTATTTGAAGCAAATAACTCCCGTCTTCTAGGAACCATTGTAAGGGTTCTAATGGGACAGACATCCAGTACTCTGTTTTTAAATAGCAGGTTGTCCTTTCAGAGATTTATCCAAAATGAAATTTCACCATTACGATTTTAAGCTCTGCCTAGTTATTGGCTACTACTTCTAATGCTCAATGCCTGCAATCAGGCTGTTAACATTTAATTCACAGTATATTATACATCTGTGTATCTCTAAGTAAGCAACTTTTCTTTTTCTTATGTATAGAGTTCAACTTATTATTAAATTTCAGAAAATATTTTAACAGGATGTAATCAGTATCAATTAAAACATGACTTTTTTTTCCACAAATAGAATGCTCTGTACTTTCAATTTGAAATTATGAAAATATAAATATACATTTTAAGATCTATGTAAACATTTAAAAAGTTTAACCTGAGGTGATTAATCTGAGAAAACTGGAATCTTTATAAAAGTTGCAGGAATTTCCTGAGCAATATTCTGTTCACTTGCCTATAAATATGTAAATATGAGCTAGGTATTGATTTTGGAAGAATTATTATAGATCTGCATCAGTCTGAGTAGGGAATTTAGACCTTATCATCCAGTGTAATGGAAAGGAGTCAGAATAATTTTCTATAGCTGAAAATGCTTTCTTTTTCCCATTTAGTTTTTGGCAATTAACAAAATTTATTTTAATTCATCACAAATGTCATGGACATTTTGGTAGAAAGCCAAAGGCTTTTTCTATGAACATCTTGTGCTCAAGTGCCACATCTGGAAAAACTAATATTTTTCAAGTCTTGCTACACTTCACTTAGTTTTTGATTTATGACATATGAGAAAATCTAGATTTGACTCCCCCCCCCCCAAAAAAATCAAGAAAAATCTAGAAAAATTTGGTGCCGTGATCTAGTTCACATAGTGGTGCTCAGTCAAAGGTTGGACTCATTCTCAGAGGTCTTTTCCAAGCTAGTTTATTCTGTGACTGATTCTGTGAAAAAGACTGCCAAAAGTTACCCTTTAACCAAACTTCTAAACCAAAGGCTACGATTTTTCTCTGAATTCAGTCGGAACAAACAAGTTTTTTAAAAAAGGCTGGGATTTTCTTTGCACTACGAGAATTGGAAGAATTACAATGCTCCCATTGCTTAGGTACCTACAGCAACAGAAATGAAATTGAAAGACTGACAATGTCTGTGTCAGTGGTGATCTCAAGAGAGTTAGTCCTGGAAATAAAATGATGAAGAATTAATTTTTAAATATTTTAGTCCATATTTTCTAAAGTAACTGTGACTTATTAGATCTCAGGTTTGGCATATGCAACACCCAGAACTGCTCAGATGGTTTTGTCTTTCAGACAGCATTGAAGACTTTCCCTCTGAAAACCGAGACACTACACAGTGTGTTTTAAGCAGACACCACCAATTGTCACTTCAGAAAATTATGCCATGCAATTTTAGCCTGTGCCTTCAGCAGTGACTTCATTGTGGATTACACAAAATCCACATGTACAATACACGAAGTAAATAGTAAACAGGTATTTTCATGGCCAAGGAAAGGATAGGGTAGTTTCACTGTCTAGGTTACATTACAGGACCAGCCCCCTCACGCACCCCCTTTCATCTTTCATCTTTCTATCCAGGAGATATTAGCAACCAGTGACACCGATACATCTTTGAAGAAGAGACAATACAGTATCCAGGAGCTGTGTCATGAGAATCCCTTTTTGTTTCCTTTGTGAACTGCCAGATACCCATCCCATGCTATGGAATAACTTTGGTCCGAGGGGAATTTGAATTCCCTGGGGCAAGTGACAGCATGAAGTAGCTGCTTCTGCAGATCATTCATGGCAGAGGTTGCTTGGGGCAGCAATGGCCCGAACCTACATGTGAGCCCCACGGGGATCTTGGCTGCCATGGGCAAACTAAACCTTGCTCTGCTATACAGCAGCCACTGACAGCCCGTGGAATCTCGGATGTGAGGAATGGCCAAGTACTTCTCTGAAGCAATGCTCCTGCTCCAAGCTGCCTGCCTGAGGAAAGGCTTTCTCAGCCTTGCCCCACGATTTAAGTGGACCAAGTGCCCCTGGCACTTACTGGGAGATACAAAACATCTGCAGACATCCAGTCTGAGCCCTGGATTTTTTGGCAGCTGACGTTCACCTTCAGGAGTGTAGTCACTGACCTTGACAGCATCCAAAGTGCACAGGGGTTTACAACGTGCCTCAGCCTCTCTCACCACCCCTCACATCTGTTCTGCCTTTCTGTCCTCACATCCAACCCTTGCATGCTCATGTCCCTAAAAGTGACAGAGGGACTATAGAGAAGCCAGGCAGAGTAATGGGTGTGCACATACATGTGCTGCCTTCTCTCAGCTTCAGGCCATCCCTCTCCTGTAAACCCCCGTGAAAGGGGTGTTCAGCCACCTCCCTTTCTATTCCCCCCATATGCCAGAGCTGCCCATGTTCACTGACATCATTCACGAGTCCAAATAATATAGTCAGACATGTTGGAATATCTTCTAGAGGTGTAGAGAAAAGGAGGTGGAGTGAGAAGACTCATATTAAGAAGATAAATGTGTCAAAAGTGTCAGTGTTTAAAGCTGGCTAGAAAAATATATTCAAAACTGAAAACCAATCTTCTATAAGTTAAAAAGTTCCTACACAAAAATCATCTGTCAACAGAAATAGCCTAAGGAATGTTCCTATAGACTCAAACCCTAAGTTGTCTGCAGGCTTTATGCAGGTGTATCTTCAGTTCTTATAAAATTGAAAAGACTGGTTTTCTGACTGACTCTTTAATCATGATTAAAACATATTTCTTAATTGATCAGAAACAGCTATCCCTAGAGGCTGGGAGGCACTGGGCAGGGGTTCTGCTTGCAAGAGAAACCCAAGCTAGATAGCCTAAGCAGGCAATACCTCACAGGACCAGATCAAATGCAGCCATACTAGGGTCCATCCTCACTCTTTCCTTTAGATTTTGCTTTATTAATGAAGAATGATGACAGATTAAACATCCTCCTTCAGACTATTTATTCCCTTCACCAGCAACAGGAATGTTTAAACTCACAAACCAAATAGTCTCAAAAAACTATCTGTAAATACTATCTAACAAAGTAAAATAATTGCGTACCTATGCGAAATAAGTCACCAAATACACATAATCCTTTGTAAGGAGAAGAAATGGCTTGCCAAAAACATACTCGGTTTTAGGCAAGTTCTACTGCTTCTTACAGACAGACCCATATTATCAAAACTGATGACACTGGAAAGACCGAGACAGTGAATTATTTACTTCTGGGTATCAGTGGCTCAGTGAGGGATGGAAGACTACTTTTTTCTTCAGTGCTAATATTTTCTCCCTCAGCAATATCATGTGCCCTTATGGAAAGGCTGCTACTGCCCTTTGCCCGATTTACCACCTATGGCTGCGGCAGTGTTAGCATGAGGCTGCAGCACGTGAACCTGTGTGCTCAATGGATCATCAGAATTTGTTTGCAAAATGGCCCATTAAGACAAAGCATCACTTTACACGATGAAGAATCACATGCTTAATTGCCTTCTCTGAACAAGCAGAGGTAATTGCAAGTATCTTGTATTGATGACTCCTCTACATGTAGGTTCAAAAGGAGAAACGAGTGTGAGATGTATTCGCTATGGGACTGCAGAAAGGGGTGACTCTGCAATCAGAGCTGTTTTTCTTATATGAAAAAATGATTACTCAACCAGTGCTGACTGTTTAAGAAGCAAAAACGAACTACAAGGAACAAATAAGCAATACATTCAGCTGAATATTGCTGCATTCCATTGGAGAAGAGCAAAGTTTTTACTATTAATTGCCTAATCATACAATTTTCCCCTCAAGTATAGGAAACCACTTGCATGGACAATTCAGAGACAGAGCCATTTGCCTACAGCGGAGACACTGCAGGAGGTTTATTACGTTTGCATACATCAGACATTTCCAAGACATCATGTAAAGTTGCAGAAATATCCAAAGAGGTCTCTTCTAGGGTAAACTTTAATTTTATTGCCTTACATTATAAAGCTGTATTTTCCCCCTGTAGTTAGTGGTATCTAGCAGCAAAATTATTTTTATTTCCAAAGGATACTAAAGGACTTACATAATTATGTATCCTGATCAGCTTGTCTTTGAAATAATTAACCCTAAAATTTAGGAGCCACACAAATAAAACGAGCATCCCAAGGAGCTAGACAGTTAAAATCCTTCCAAAGTTTTGAGCCTGTGCCTCTCTATTGCCTGTCCCACTCAAGGTCTCCTTTGGTAGTCATTAGATCCCTTACTCACATGTGAGGAGGAGATGTGCAAGACAGATGTCACTTGTTTCTTAACTTTCTTTCGTGGATTCAAGAAAAGCAGGAAATGGAAGTCTGGTACCAAAAATGAGAGGCTCACAGCTGAGGCTCCGGGTAGGTCCATGACATCTCCTCAACTCTACATCCAGCCGTAAGTGAACAATGGTCTTCATTAGGGTTTCCTAGACAAGCTGCATGGCAGATACTTCACATGTTACAGAAACTCTGCCTGAAACAACAACCATCTTTTACTGCTCATGCACAAAGCACGGAGTCCAGAGCTGCTGCTGTTACCAGCCTCGATAGTGGCGTAAACTAATTTTAGGAACAATGCTTCTAAAGAAAGGTGCATCAGCAAACAATTAGGAGATGGTGGAGGGCAGAAGGAGATAAGGATTTATGCGGGAAGGTGGTACTTGCTGATACCAGTCATGAGAGCTGCCTGGAGGCATGTATCAGGAGCTTTCTGTGCTTTGTGCACTAGCCAGTAGGAACAAGGACCATAAGACTGACTGCCAGTGCCAAAAAATTTATTTCTTGAACTAAGTTGATGTGGTGGGTTGAATCCTGGATGGACACCAGGTGCCCATTAAAGCTGCTCTATCACTCCCCTCAGATGGGCAGGGGAGAGAAAATACAAAAAAATGTACAGGCTTGCCACAGGTTCACAGCCTGCTTTGGGCATCCACCCAGTCTGGCACGGCCTTCTCCATGGGCTGCAGGTGGATATCTGCTCCACCATGGACCTTCATGGGCTGCAGGGGCACAACCTGCCTCAGCATGGTCTGCAGAGAAACCTCTGCTCTGGTGCCTGGAGCAGCTCCTGCTCCTCCTTCTGCACTGACCTTGGTGTCTGCAGAGACATTTCTCTCGCATGGTCTCACTCTGCTCTTCTCTGGCTGCAGTTTGCTTCCGCACAATAACTTTTTCCCCCTTCTTACACATGTTGTAACAGGGGCATTACTATCGTCACTGATGGGCTCAGCCTTGCTCAATGGCAGATCTGTCCTGGGGCCACCTGGCACTGGCTCCATTGGACACGGGGGAAGCTTCTGGCAGCTTCTCAGAGAAGCCTTCCCTGTAGCCCCCCTGCTACCAAACCCTTGCCATGCCCACCCAATGCAGTCGAGTTCCTGCCACAGCAACGAAAGAGAAAAGCAGCCAGGGCAGCAGCGGTGAGCGCGGCCGTGCTCACGGCAGAGACCCCGGGAACAAAGTACAGCAACGCAGCAAGGCAGCTCCCGGCCTCAGGAACCCAAAGGCCCCTGGCTTCCTGTGGAAAATGATAGCCTGTGACAAACACAAACCCCTGTGGCTAGCAGCAATTTCATCAAATACAGTAGCATGGGAACAGAAAAGAAAGCTTAAAATAAAGCATGGCTTTCAAAAGAAATTAAACCCAAAGCTTAATTTGTGTTCAATTACCACACCAGAATATTAAAGGCTTGAAAATGTTTGGAGATTACCAAGTATTTGTAAAACTGTTCATGGCTCCTAAAACACTGATCAATATCAACAAGATTACGAAAGTCAGGATGTCTAAGTGCATTTCCTTTCTTTCTTTAATGCTCTTCTGCCAGTGCATTTTGGTCATGTAGTGGAGAAATAGAAATAGCATAATTTGGATTACTAAACGAAGCCCAGAGAACAAATAGCAAATAATCTGAAAAAAATGAAGCACACTACATATACACGCCATACAAAAATGACTAATGCCACATACATCTGGAGGAAATTAGAGCTAATTGGAAATAATGAACTAACCAAGCAGGGCCAGCTTTATAGTCTCTATTATTTGTGGTGGCTAGAACTAGGAACAGTCAAAAGATACATCCATATTTGTATGCTACATTTTTTAGCTGTAACTGCAGCTCTACATAATTAATTCTATCACATCCCCCATCATCCAGACATATTGCCTAATACGTAAAAATAAATTGCTATATTTCTTCTCATCTCTCTCCTATCCAAACCACAGATATCTCCTATACGCAGCATATTATTAAAACTTTGAGGAAGGCAAAAGTTAATAACTGGTTTCTCCATAGGAAAATATTTTATGCTATGAAGGGATTTATTATCTGAAGTCAGGCAGGCTGCAAAGTCTGCTGATGAGAAACAACCCCTCTGCCATATTCAACTGTTTTGACAACTGTTAAATAAAAGTGACGACACAATCGAAATGCCTAGTCTGAAACAAGATAAGATGAATACCTCACATTAAATGCTTTCTTCTACTAACATCTGTTTTTGCATGTATTAGCACCAATAGTAGAACAGCACCTGATACAGATGAAAGTAGAATTGGTCTTGTAACCATTACGTGAGTCAGATGTGATTCATAGCTCAAGCTATATCATTCCTACCTGTACTTGCTTATTTTATAATAAATAATGGACCTTTTATATTCTAACTAGCATGGGATCCACGGCCTGCACCACATGCTGGCCGTTCAAGCCTAGGACAGGCCATGAATGAAGAAAACACTGTTGCTGAATAGGGAGGCTCACTAAAAGGCACCCCAAAACCCCAGCCAAATCCCCAGCAGGCCAAACACAGGAATCTCCCCACCTTTCCTGGCTCCCAAAGCCACTCTGTTTCTTCCAACATCTTTTCTTACTGAGCAGCAAAGTCACGGAACTGGGTCAAGGAGGCAGGTCTTAGGCGAGTGAAAATCCCTGCATTCAGCAGTGAGACTCACCCAGCCTGACCACAGCTCTCCAGCATCCCTCCAGAATTTCCTCAAGGACACAGCAGACTGGGGAAAAAATGCCCTGAATAAAAAAAATCTCAGTGCACACACTTATGCTTGGAAAGATATTAATACATGAATAATGTGACAGAAAAAGGCAACAGGCAACCAGACTGGAATTTCTTTGTAGGTAGCTTGCCAATAGTCTACACAATAGCTTGCATGGAGTGATTACTGAAATATTGAGAATAAGTTTGTTTTCAAAGGCCACTAGAAAGCCTCTAAGAGAGAATAAGCGTAAAGACTACTAATCTTTACTGTTCTAATGCATTTGCTGTGTAGCATTTTATAGGCAGGTGAAGAACACCATTCTGTTCTCAGATAAACCAATCACATATTAGCAGCCCACCAAACCAAAGCTGAGATTTTTGTACCGTGTGGATTTCCTTAAGTCTAGATTCCAGACTTGGCTAGCAGAATGAATTCTTTTCCTTTGATACAGACCATCAATATCTCATGAATATTATAACATGTCCAAGTCCAAGCAACGGCAGAGTCAAGTACTTGCAGGCAGGTGATTACAGCCCAGAGCTATGATGGGATTTGTCTCTCTAGAGGCAATCATGGGGTGTCAGTGCACTAAGATGAAACCACACTTAAAACCAAAACATTGCACACAGCTGCTTCCAGAGCAGGGCAGTGACTCTTCTGATTCTAGAAGGCTACCATAACTGGTAAAAAAAATATGGAAATTCGGTCTACAGAAGCAAAGCAAGTGAAGAAGCAACAGAAAATGACACTTGGTGTTTCAATGCAAACACCACTGGTTTTCAGCTGTTCTCATTTACACATTCTAGACTTACACACAGTTTACTGGGGCTTCTCTACAAAGCTGACAGCTCAAATGGCAGCACAGATTGAAAAGAAAGCTTATGCAACCCTAAAGTGAATTTCTCAGCCTTGTAGTGCGAGAAGTACCAGTGTTAGATCAGCAGCAAAGCACACTAGCATTTCTATCAGAAAACCTTTCAGGACAGGGCAGGAGAAAGGGCTCCAAGTCAGTGCATTGCATCTACATGGCAGATCTGTATTAGAGCCCTGCGGAGAGAATATTATCTATTTCATCATACCTGAATCTCAAGGAATTAATGGAAGAGGTGTATTTCTGCCCTGCCTTACACAGACATGTAGAAGCAGCTCAGTCTCTGTGCCTGTTCTCTCCCTCTTCATGCAATCCAGAGCAATGAACCTTTCCTTGCAGCCCCCTAATTCAAACACTGGACAAGGGTAATCACATTTCACACTTCATGGTTTAAAATGATCACCATATGGATTAGGAAAGAAACTGTGTCTCCCTGCACATGAAACTATCACACAAGTTCATAGCTCTGTAAGTGGTTTCTTCGCTGTAGGCTCAATAATTGGGTATTTGCCCCAGAGGGAGATGTGGATGCTGGACATGCATCTCTTGCTGCTTATTTTCTAGCTCTGTGTCTCTGTGTTTTTGAAACTTGTCCAGAGCAGAAATCAAGACAAGTTTCATTGCTCTGAGCTGAGCATACCTTTTAGGTATTTTACACATTGCGCTTTCACATACCAATAATGACTTGCTAGGAAGTTCCCTTGCTCTGCTGGTTAGAATGCACTGGAAGAATGGCTTTGATCATCGTCAGATGGATTCAGTCCTTGGGGCAGATTTATCATTTCAGATTAAGATTTAACATAGTCTCCATAAAGGCCTTTAGCCATTTTGGGGAGTATTGGTTGTTTTTTTTTTTTCCAATTAAAACCAAAAAAACCCAACCAAACAAAAACCAAATCAAACCCCACAAATTTTGCATTTTAAAGCTGATTTAGAGAAATCAGAATTTTATAAAGTTGTTTTTTTTTTTTTTTTTTTTTTGTGTTGTGCACCCACAGTCTGCCTGCCCAGGTGACTGTCCTTTACAGCTCTGAGAAATCCACAGGGTAAAACAGCTGGGGACCTTGTTAGCAGTTCCCACAATTTTGGTGGGAAATACAACAGCAGTTTCCCGGGCTTGAATCTCCATTCAAGAGATGTTGTACCTTCAGCAGCAAAGCTCTCTGAAACAGGGCAAGTGATAGGATTAATTTCTCCCAGTTTCTCCCCACCAACCAAAAAGCAAGCAGAATCTGGCAGGAACGTTCATCAGAGGCAGAAAGCAGCAGGACAGAGAAATGGAAAAAGAAAAGAGCATTTGGCCCATTTCAAACAGCCCTGGATTCTACAGTGCTTTGTCTCACCAGCTCTGAGGCAACAGAGCTGCCGTCCCTTTGGAGACCACGTCCGATGGGAGTCACTTGGCTTCACACCCTGCATCTTTGGCCCCTGTATCTCACTCTCTCCCCAGCAATTATTGTTCATATAATCTCACTTCAGAAACTCCAAAGACTCTCTTTTCATCACCCCCTTTCCTAACAAATGGGCTCCTTCAGCCATCTTTCCCATGGCTGGGGTTTGTTCCCTGTAGGAAAGCTGCACATATATTTCACACAATAGGCGCCATCTCCATGACACCGTGTGCTGTCTGCACAAGGAAGAGCCACAAGTTCGCCACATAAATCCTACTATGTAATTGATTTTCATGCCAACATTTCTGGGTCACAGCAAGCACTCATGCTCTGGGGAGCTTTTCATAACCAAATGACTTCAGATTGCTCTGCTCTGAAAGATCTACTCTGACAATGGTTATTGTTTATGCTTGGAGTGCCAATCAACACTGGAGCCCCACTGCTGCCAGATAAATAGGCAGGTAAACACAGCCCCTGCCTGAAAGGACTGGCTGCATAGTTTATGTCAACAAGCAGCCAGTGCAGAGTCCGAGTTCAGGAATTAGAAGCATGAGGTTGAAGAAAGGCAGAAGCAAACACTGGCCAAAAACTTAGATCACCCCAGGTTAAAGGTTCCTCCCTCCCCCACCACCTCCCAGCGTGATCAGCAGCACAAGACTAAGCAGGACCTCATGAATTCACACCACACAGCCATGTTCCTAGGCAGAATCAGCTGAGCACACATGACCCCTGACAGACCTCACCCACATGGTTTGAACAGAGATTCTGCAACTTGCCTATTCCAGCCACTGTTACTTTCAGCAAAGCCATCTTAATGCCCATTTTGGCCACCATGGACCAGAGAACAGAGCATTGCTTTTGTCTTTGCAAACAGCTCCTTTGGCTTCTTTCAGCCTTACTTTCTTTGAATTCCACAACCCATGTCTTTCTCTTCACTGTGTAGGGCCCCAGTCCTTCTTCTTATTCCTTTCAAGCCTCTCCAGTTGGTTTTAGAGGAAGTAGGATCTCTTTGCACGTATTATCACCTCTGTCAGTTTAACCTTGTGGAAAAACTGACAATATATATTACTGATAAATATAAATATATTATTGATAATATGTCACCTCAGTCACTGACATTTTAAGATCTTTTTCCACAGAACTGCAATCTACTAATTTGTTTCCCACCTCGTGACCAACTGACCAATTATTGCTTGTTACAGTGAAGAAATTCACATTTGTCTTCCCTGGCATATATAATCTGTTTTCAAATATTTTTTTCAGTTTCTTTCAGTTATTTTGAACCAGAAACTCATTGCCTAGAAATCCTGAGCCCCACTTCCAGCCCAAATATTACTTTATCAAATATATTTAATCATGAATCACTGTTCCATCATCCAAATCATTATGGAAAACTCTGACTTCAGGCCTCTCTGATGAATTTCTTCATTTGGATGATGATCCCAGCTAGTACTTGAAGAGCACTTCTCTGATCTGCTGTTTGATTACATCACAGTTCCCTAGACTTATCAAGCAAGACAATACCAACATTTAGTTAGACTGTTTGATTAATAAAGGACACATCCACATTTGGCTGTATCATCATTTAAAGACTGATGTAAACTACTGTGGTGTTGAAAAGGGACAGTCAAAGTTCCTCCTGCAGAGTTCTGACAGAAAACTTGCAGATTAAAACAACTTCAGCAAGCATGAATTTACCAAGCAGAAGAGGAAGTGACAAGTATCCCATGCTCCCTCTCGGAAGATGCAGCGACCTTTTGCCCTCTCTTCAAAGCTGATCTTCTAATACCTCTTCCCAAGGCCTCTCTGCAGCAAATGGGGTTAGCCATTGCTCATCTATTTCCAACATTCCCTTGAAAGACAGGTCCCAAGATGCTCTTTATAGGATTTTAGAATGGTTTGAATTGAAAGGAATCTTTGAAGATCATCTAGTTCCAACTTCCTCTGCCACAGGCAGGGACACCTTTCACTAGACCAGGTTGCTCAAACCCCCATCCAACCTGGCCTTGAACACTTCCAACGATGAGGCATCCACAACATCTTGGGGTAACTATGCTCGTGCCTCACCACGCTCATCATAATTGCCATTCTTCAAGAGAACCACAGAAATTCGATTTGCTGTTTGTAGTGCATCATACGAAACTCTTTTTTTTCCTCCAGTTCAAGGAATTTTGGCTGACAGCCCAGCCCACAGTAAGTGCAGAGCAAGGACATGCCTGCAGTGCTCACAAGGACCAAACCCACCTCGCAGGCAGTCACTGCTCCTTGGCACACCAGATCCTGCTCCCCTTCCCCCATGCACAGCCAGGCTGTGTCTGGTGTTTGTGCTGGGTGGAACAAAAACACTTTTGCTTGCTGCACCCTGCAAAAGGCAGAGTGTAAGAATTGCATTCACAAGTGTAAAGGCTTAGCGTCTGACCAGTTTCAACAAAGCCAGGATCCAAAAAGAACATAAAAAGAATAAGGAAGGGACAGTACCAAAAATGCAGTGCAGCTCACGTTGAAAAACATCAGCTGATAGTGTCTGTGATCAATGTGGTCTGCATATGCTTGGTTTTATTTCCCATCTTCCAAGGGAAATACAATAGCAAAATAAAACCAGAGTTCTAAGAGGTCTGGATCTAAAAGTATTATTTGATGCACACAAAATATTCCGTCACCTGAGTCTCACAGAAACTTGAAATCTGGATTTCCAGAACTGCTAAGTTAAACTCTTTTGCAGCAATTTTCTGTTTTACTGCTCCAGGTTGTACTATTCTCTTCTACAGTCAAGCACGGCATTACAGAACTATTTCTTGTTGACTCTAATAGCATAATTTCTCATAAACACTAGTCGGTGGATCTTTTACTTTGAGAACCAAAGTAAGCATGGTCACTTGATTTGCATGAGAAAACAATTATCTTTGCCTGCAAAAGGCATTTAAAGCTGGAAATCAAGGGGCACCTTTTAGAACCTTACAATTTCAAAGAGATTTAAAAACTGCCTGCTGCAATTCCCTGTGATTTTTTCCTTAGCTTGTAAACTTCAGTGTTTCATAAATCTTACTATTCTGCTAAAGCCAAATGTTTCACACCATTACATATTACTCCATAAAATCATATGGTGAGCATATTACTTCCACAGTGTAAGAAACAGACAATAAAGTAGTAACTTGGTCTTTTTGAGAATCTTTAAAGAGGGCACAGCTTTTCCACAGTGAGAAGTGTCAGCAGCAAAACTGCCATTTACACTGTACCATTGCTTCAGCAGGATTTCCTGTCATTGCAAAATATTCCCATTTTGGCCATCATCAGGAATAGGCGAGCTCTGTTTGCTAAAGAACAGGCTTTATGCCATTTCAGTACTTGGCCACCACAGTGTGGAATACCTGAAGTTCAGTCTGGTTGAGCATTGTCCCAGCACTGTCACATCCTGCCCTCACACAGTCTATAGGACACTTTGGAGCAGGTTTCTTCCCTGTAAGCACAGAGATGAGACTTAGACCAGTTGTAAGGAAGACCCACTATCAACACTAGGCTCATCACCCAACATTCCACACTGCTGTCACACATGTCACCTGAAAGCAGCCATGGCCAATCCCCATAGCAAGAAGAATTCAGTGCTCTGAAACTGAGCCCTGCAATGTGATGCCTGAGAATCCAGTTATGCAGCACATTTAAACTGCACCTCTCCTTAGCAGGTCCAGTGAACAACTCCACCATCCAGTAATGGGAAAGCAGTACTAGGAAAAACCTGCAAAAATGCATTACATTTTGCATCTGTGAAATGCAGCCTTATAAAAACCACACAGTCTTTTGCACCATCTTTTTCATTTTTTACATATTTACACAACTTTTAAACACAGAGGTAGCCTTTAATCTCTGCAATTTAATAGCCACTCCATACTCTAAAACAATTCCCAGGATGGGAATTTGCACGTCATGACTTCACATTTGTTGCTAGAGGCACAATTCTCCCTGCCATGCCATGCTGCTGATTGCTCAGACAACTGAGCAATCTTAGCCCTGTGTTTATAGCATTTTGGGTTTGTAACACCTGTGGGCTTGCATGGAAACATCAGTGCCCATCACCATTGCTACACTCTACCATCTCCATTCTCCAACAAACGGGGCTTTCCTGAGCACATCACTGTGTGACTATCCCACCAAAAGTATTTCCATAAAAATGCTAAAAGAGTAGAGCCTAGCCCAGCACAAAGGCGAAACCTCTGCAACCTCCCAAGGTGGATCTCCCTACCACAAGGGCTCCTCTGCAAGGATTCTGTGGTGTCTCTGCAAGATTGCCATCACCTCTAAGCTCTCTCTTCTCCACCCTTTCACTGCATTTCATTCATAAGAATTAATCACTTTGAATACCTTCCTCCCACTATCACACCTGAAGTTGGACAATAGATAAAAAGATATTTCAGACAGAAAAAGACATGCAGCTACAGTAGCAGGTCTGAGTAAACAGCTCTGCATCCTTAGAAATCATGTTAGTTTTTTACTTCGATTAACTCTCTTTTTGCTGCTAGTTTAACCTTCTAAATTTCAGTGTTATTTGACTCTTCAGTACAGACTTTCCTATTTCTAGGTACAACGTGAGAATCAGCACTTGATTCACACCACTTTGCAATTCCATAACATGTTTAAAAATAACAGTGTACTAAAACATTTCCTTTTACACAAAGGCTTACAAGCCATTCCTACCAGTTTTAAAATTAAACTTACACTTCAGATCGAGGCAGTTCTGAGTCACATTTTCAAATGTGGTACATGAAAAATATGCAACATCGGCTGCAACTGGCTACAGACTGGTGCCAGTTCAAAGTATTTATGCAAGACAGGAATAGACAGAGGGACATAACTGTCCCAAACCCTACTGAAGAATATGCCCTTTCCCAGGCCCTGTGTTTTGCTCAGTCCATAACCATTTTCCAGTCTGCTGGAAGCCAGTGGTCCTGCTGCCAGAGAGCCTCTACTGACTCCTTCTAAAGCAATGTATGTTGGTCAGGGACTTCTTTCCCCTCTTGCTTTGTCTCTCACACTTCATTTCCCCATTGCAAACATACTTTGAATCTTTTCTTCTCATGGTTTTTCCATCTGACTGTGGTATCCTCCAGGACCACTACAGCACAACAGAAGACCTGCATCCTTGTTGTCTTTCCTATGTTTCTGAGGACAATGAGCATATCAAGTATACAAAGAGGTGCCCACAAATGTGATGATTTTTAAGGATGCTACTAAAAGGGAGTTCTATTCACACTAACACAGGCAGTGGGTTTGATCTTGTACAGCTTGCCAGGGCTGCACCATTTGGGCTTTTTCTTCCAAGAACGTAAAGCAAATCACGCTCAGATGTGATGTTGGGCTGGTTGTGTCTCCTCTGCCTGTTCCACGTGGTACAAAAAGCTCCTGGCAAAACGCTGTGACTGGAGAGGGGGAGGCTATTTCAAGTGAAGAGGTTAGCAGCCTAAATGAAATAATTAACACATGAGTGTCCTGAAGGCTGTTTAGCAGTTCGGTAGCTACTTGAATGAAATGCTTTATTGTGGATAAGCCAGTAAAGAATCTGGTTTTGTTCTTGAAAATCATTGTGATGTTTAAGAGTAATTCAGTCTTAACAAGCAAAAAAGGCTGAAAAATTCCCAATTCTAAGACCAATAAAAATCTTTAGATTCACATTTCTGATTTCAGTCAAGGGAAACCTTGAGATACCCAATGCAGTTTGGGTTGAGTATACTCTTCAACAAATCAAATGAAACACACTACTTTCCCAAAACACAATTGATTGGGTATAGACATTTCACTCTCACCAAACAAACTAATTATTCATTTTTCTCCAAATAATTTTTTTCCCAGGATCCACAGTTTCATAGAAGATGTTTTAGTTTTGATAAAACTGCATTCTCTATTCTACAGAAAACCTTTTCATCAAAATTTTTCCCAACATGTTAAGCTATAACGCTGGAGAAACCTACCAAGGAACTGCCTCATCCATGGCCATCATCAGTTTCACCCGCAGTGGATACCAGTGTTTGCTGGGAGCTGGGAGCACAGCAATTTCAGCCATAAGCTGTCTGCATGCTCTTGACAGACAGCTATTGTGTCTGCATCAACACAGCTGCTATTTGATAATCCAAATCTCTCATTATTGTTTCCAAAGGAAAAGCATGCTTCCCTTCTTTCTTCTCATTTCCTTAAAAACTTTTTTTTTTTTGGAAAACTAAAATCGAAACCATTCCCTGATTTAAGAATTAAACACTCAATCAGCCAGAGAGTTGTCTCAAATTATCTATTCTGATGGCATTCATATTCTACTTTACTGCAGAATAAGGGGGTTTTTGTACATTGCACAAGATCTCATTCCCTAAGGCTACTGCTCATCCTGGAAGCCTCCCCTTCCACATGAGGGGCTGTTCCACTGTGTCCTGCTCCGGGTTAGGACAGTCTGGAGGGCAACTGCTGTGTCCCAACTCAGACATTCCCCTCGCAAGTGTCACGCCTTGGCTGGTGCCGCCAACCACCATCAGCCACAGCCTCCAGTTGCCTCAGGGAGATTGGAGCTGTGCCCGTTCTTCCAAGAGGAAGCCGGAAGGGTAGATGAGGATATAAACAATGACTACCTTGTAATTAGCAACAACACAATTACACACACAAAATACTGGGTTTGAAGGGGCTACATGGCTGCTTCAGAGAAACCCTTGTGCCAGATGAGCTCACATCCCCAGCTCCAGTGTACTGGGCTTATTCACATTTTAAATCAAACTGCAAAGAAGCTTCAGTGTTATAAAGGAGCTCTGATAACACATCATTCAAACAACTTTCAGTTTTGCACAGACACCTTAAAGCATTCACCCATGAAACAACATGTCAAAAGCAGCTTCTCAGCACAGGTCAGATGCTGAATGGGAGGCACATTCCACCCCATAAACATTTAAGCCACCAGTAATTAACTTATCGGAGGCCACGAGAGCCCTTTGGTCTGCCAGTGCCTCCTCCAAACAGACAGGCAGTGGGAGTGGGTTTGTTGGTATGCGCCAGGCATTTCAGGCACGAATCCCAGCCTCGTCCCAACGCACCCCAGAATGTGGGCACAGGCAGCCGACAGTGAAAGCCTCACAAACCATCTCTGAGAACGTGGGCGGTGCTCGGAATCAAAACAGAGGCAATGTGAACAGCGATAACATCAGTATTACCGAAATCTGATAACTGCCTGACTGAGCCTTACTAAAAAGCCCACAGGGGCTGCAGGAGTGGTTTCATTCCTGTAGCACATCTTGCCTGAGCTAGAGGAATAGATTGGCTCTCGTGAAAAGCCACAAGCCTGCTGCATCCCCACTCTTGCACTGGTACTTAGTTTCTTGACAGTCTCCAAGGGCATGAGAAGATAGAGCTTATCAAAATCCTATACTTTGTCCATAGAAAGGATGCAGAAGGAATAATCAAGTTTGTTAGCCTTGGGGACAGGCCATAGGGAGTAAAACAAGCCACCATTTTAAGGGGACTTTGTCTTCAGCTCTCAGTCCTTCATTCATCCATTCTCCAGCTACCTCAGGACCTCAGTCCAGAGCAGACTCCTGAACTGGTCACACATTTCCAAATTTTAACAGTTATACAGCCAAGTGAAATCAGTCCTCAGCAGACACAGTCACCTTCTCCAAATATCAGCTCATCATCATGCAACAATGGTGTAAAAAACCAGTGCCAGCTATGAGGAAAAATTGCAGCAAAACTTCCAGGGCAATATCCCTAATCCTTGTGTGGAGCCTGAGATGCCTCAAGCATAACTTGGGATAATCCTGAACCACCTTCAACTCCAGCCGCAGTCATTCACTCTTACAAATATTCAGGTACAAAACTGAGCACCAAAAACCAAAAATAATAATAATAAAAAAAATTAGTGGTCAGTAGTTATGTTGCCCT
The DNA here is from genome assembly GCA_013397055.1 of Pachycephala philippinensis. Lineage (NCBI taxonomy): Eukaryota > Metazoa > Chordata > Aves > Passeriformes > Pachycephala > Pachycephala philippinensis. The sequence goes on along the minus strand of VWZT01011279.1, from coordinate 233,342 downwards.
TGGACATGCAAATACACTTGGGTTTTTTTGAGCTCTTTGCTCTTTGGCTTTCAAAACGATTTACAAGACAACTGAGAATGTCATTCACATCAAAAATAACAGAAGTTTTGTAATGCTTCACATGTTCAAAGGTCTGCCGAGTCTTTAACCCACACAACACTTATGGGAACCAATATTCCATTCCATCCTACCACAAAGTACAAATATTCACAGGAAGTCCGAAAGCAAGACTCCTTAGCTTTAAAATCCTTCTCTTTTCACAGAAAACATTTTGAACATAGATAGCAACAACAGTCCAAAGCAATGTCCCAGGAAGAGTTTTCCTTTTTCACCTGAAATTTTTATCTTTCAGTAAAATCCTTTTCTGCAAGACTCTTCCTACAAGAAAAATTCAACCAGCTCTAGTGGAAACATTTCTACAATCCAGGTGGTGATATAAACACATGAGGAGACTGCAGCAAGTTTAGAATTATTTTCCCAAGAACAGATATCAAGAGAGGGCTGCTGCTGCCCACTCCCGCTTCTCATCGAGATGCAGCTGCACTGACCTGCACCATGTCATTAGAATGCCTGCAAGCTTTTGGGGCTGTCCTGTTCCCAACATCTTCAAAGAGCATTTTAGATAATTCATGTTTTCATCCCTTGCATAGTCAGCTTGTGAAGCGACTGAGATTGAAATGTAGCATGCTCCTGATCAAAGTCTCCCTGGGACCTACCCTCTCTGCCTTTTCTCCATGATTTGCCTCAAGTTGCACTTAATAGAAAAGTTAAACTTTCACTGGTTTGGTTTTTTTTTTTTCTAAGTTGGGTTAGCCTGGGATTTGTTTTTGTGAGCAGAGAATCATCTATAAGGATTTTGGCTGTAATAATTTCTGAAGAGCTAAAACTGCTCAACTAGCAAGAGGATCTAGCTCATATTGTCCCATCAGCAGTGCCCAAGTAAGCAGTAGGAGCTGTTTAACTACCTACACCTTTTTCCTAACATCTGACAGCCTCTGGCTGTACCCTCTCCCTGTTCCTGCAAGAGTTCTTCAACCTTTTGTTAGGTTTTTAAAAGGTGGTTATACAGTAACTGCTTTATGCAACACATACTGTAATACATCAATAATTCTCCACTGCTGTCCACCTTACACTGTTCACCTCAGCTCAAGCATCAACAGGTTTCATGCCTAACAAAGCACTGGGGTGCAATATTTTAGTCAGAACCCTTGTGAATAGGTAAATAAAACCTGCAGTCAGCAGAGGTTTTTGATCTGATTCCCAAGAACTACATTTTATAGGGCACGCCTCAAACATATCACTTGACCAATATCTGATCCTAAGTCAATATTTATTCCCTAAAACTATGCATATTGTTTGGCCAGCTTGTTTTATCTACTTGTATTTTTCAGATGAATTGTTGTTCACAGGAAATACTATTAAAAAAAAAGAAAAATTTTGCAAGAAAGGAAAAAAAGATTACATTTAGTCTCAGCCCACAAAATTCACACAACTCTGGTTCTCTGACCTGTTTGGTTTCATTTCAAGTTGTTTTAGACAACTGTAGCTGTCTTGTACCCAAACTACTTCCCACTAAAATCAAGACAAGTTCCATGACTGTCGATGTTGGCACACCCCTACACTCCACCCCACCTTTCAATACAGTCGCAGTCGAAGTCAAAGCTTGGTGCTAGAGGGCTGCTGTGTGCCTGCCTTCTTAACGTGACGGACACTGGGAATCTGTAACTCTGCCAGCAAGCAGACTCATTTGTTATTAACACAGCCCATATTTAGCCATGTGTCTCCCAAGGAAAAAACACATACTTTCTTCTTAACAAAGCCCGATCTCTGCACAGCCAAATCCCTGGGGACTGCTGGATCCCATTTTGCATGGCCAAATAAGGTAAAGCAAGAATTTCAAAAATGCAAACCTGGCCTGAAATTGCCCACAGCTTTTAGGAGCCATTTTTGCATTTGTTAACCTTTTGTGAAACATCAGAAGGTGCTGCAAGGCCTTTATTTTATCACTTTTTCCTGAATACTTAGTTTCCAATGAAGTATTTTGGAACACAAGTGAGCTTTAAGGAGATGAAGTAGTAAGAGACCATGGCTGAGAGCAGCATCAGGAAACAATAATGAAGAAAACTGTGTTAAAGCTTCACCCAAAACAAAAATGGTGCAATTCACCAATGGATACTGACTGGACATTCTCCAGATTACAGGCAAACTCTTCTGAAATGCACATGAGAGGGAATCTACTAGGTTACATAACACACTGCACATCTCAAGCGGATTTTAATTCTGGCCTCTTACTGAACTTCACTACCTTCCTCTGAAGGAGTAGCCAGAGATGTCTGTTTCTCTAAAGGAAAAAAATCTTACACATTTAAGGGAGAAAAGATAGGATGAACAATTTGTGTCTACATGTAAACACCTTTGCAAAGACTTCCTTAAGGAAGGAACTCTGACTTCATTTTCCTCTTTCCATCTTCCATCACAAATACATCTTGCCCTCCAGCACTCTGCTTCATGACCTACTACATCTGAGAAGCAGGCAGCTGTTTCACAGGAACCCAGAGCTTCAAGATCCCCATTATCAATGTGCATTGAAACTACAAGCATCTGGGACATGGGGAAAAGTGAGCAGTTTCCTACCATTCCAGCTGAAAAATGTGTGTGCAGAAGTTACATAGCTTTACATAGAGCAAGTGCAAAGTAACACCATGTAGATCGTGCATGCATGGACCAAATTCAAGGGGTTGTAAGAAGCACAGATTTTTCAACAAGCTGGAAGTGAAAGCAGAAACTCAGGAGAAATTGATTTTTGCTATTTGTTCTAACTTAGTGAGGAGTCATGACAAGTGATTAGGCATTGTGGGCCTTGTGTGACTGAGAAGCTGCTCTCGGCTTCCCTGAGCAGTGAAGATATTGTCATGCCATGAAGCATTTTATATTTTTGATCATGACCAGTGTGGTCTTCCATAGGATGATTTTAATGCTGGCTCAGCACCTCTGCTGACTACCAATTTTTGTGGAAGCATCACACCACTTGTTACCTCAGCACACTGCTTGCTAGCCTTCTGCAGGGACTGAGGAAATACCTGTATCCATGCAGAACACGCAATTGAAAGTCACCAGGGAGAAGCAGTTATTCCCTTCCAAACCTCTGTGTTCTACAGGAGATTAGCAACTGAAACTGTTAATGTGCTAACTAATCCCTTTAAGCATTGTCATACTAGCAGCACTCAGCCTACTTTACCAAATTAAAGGTGAAAGAGCAGCTTTTAACATTCTCTTTCCCAGGAAACAATTCAAAGAGAAACGTACCACAGTGGAAAACCAACAAGTTTAAAAGTGAGAAAGATTTATGTTTTGCAGACAAGGCACAAGGAACACAGGCCAGGTTTAGCCCAGGGTCACCACATTCAGACTTCCAAAGCTGCAGATCTCACCACCCACTTTTGTAGCTGAGGTCAAGACTGTGGCCCACAGCAAAGAACAAAACAGCAACGTTGATCCAGCAGGACCATTCAGGTCTCAAGTGATGGATTATGGGGCAATCCCAGACAAAAGCACAGACTGGAATAATTGAAAGCAGCCCTGTGGAGAAGGACTTGGGGGTTCTCATGGACAAAAAACTGGACATGACCCGGCAACGTGCTCTCACAGCCTAGAAAGCCAAACACATCCTGGGCTTAATCCAAAGCAGCTTGGCCAGCAGGTCAAGGGAGAGGGTTCTCCACTTGTGAGACCCCACCTGGAGAACTGCATCCAGCTCTGGGGTCCCCAGCACAGGAAAGGCATGGGCCTGTTGGAGCAAATCCAGAGGAGGGCCATGAAGATGATCAGAGAGATGGAGCACCTCTCCTACAAAGACAGGCTGAGAGAGCTGGGGCTGTTTGGCCTGGAGAGGAGAACACCTCAAGGGACACTTCATTGCAGCCTTCCAGTACCTTACGGAGGCTTATAAAAAGGAGGGAGAGGGAGTTTTTATATGGGCAGATAGTGACAGGACAAGGGGCAATGGTTTAAATTGAAAGAGGGCAGGTTTAGATTAGACATTCGGAAGAAATTGTTTCCTCTGAGGGTGGCAAGGCACTGGAACAGGCTGCCTAGGGAAGTTGTGGGTGCCCTGTCCCTGGAAGTGTTCAAGGCCACCTTGGATGGGGTCCTGAGCAACAAGGTCTAGTGGGTGGCACCCCTGACCATAGCACAGGTGTTGAAACTAAATTATTTTTAAGGTCCCTTCCAACCTGAACCATTCTATGATTCTATGTTTCTATAGCATAAGAGGACTTTGGAGGTTCCTCCTCTGCAAGTGAATCACATTGCTCATCACATGGGACCACACGTAGGACTTCTGTTGGTCATGCCAACACAAGAGCTTTGAAGTAGTGAAGAACACATGGATTTTAAGAACCGTGACAGGACTTTTTAATTTTTTTTAACAGTCTGAATATCACTCAGAGTTGTAGGACTCAGAGCTGATTTTGCTGCAGATTTCAACCCCATTTCACTCAGCGTGGGATTAGGAAACAGAGGCATAGAAATCCTCCCATCCAGTCCTGAATGATGGAGACAGCTCCTTCCTTCCACACTGATGCTGGTATGAAGCAGCAGCACCCTCCCAAGGGAGGCAGAGGTAGGCTCCTTACAGGAGCCCTCTCCCTGATACCCAGAGGTTCAGTTCTTGGCCTGCTGCATCCTTACCCAGCAGGGCTGTACCATGCCAAGTTGGCCAGAACCCAATTCTCCTGCTTGTGGCCAGACTCTGTGGCTCAGCTGCTGACCTGCAGAGAGCAGGGCTCCACGGGGAGGGCTGAAAGCTACCCCTGCGCCAGCTGGCCGATGGCCAAAGCAGCTCCCTTTCCAAACCAAAGCCAGAAAATACTATGAAGGCTCTGACTCCAGCTTGAAACTAAACATAAAATTATAGAAGCTTCCTCTTACTTTTTCCACAAGGTTTTCAAACTAAGGAAAGTCCTGTAAAGCTCTTCAAATAATCCAGGTAAAATTTGTACCTTTGCCTCTAATGTAGTGGAGCTCAGCGGTGGAAGTAAGGTTGACCTAAGGATTTTGTTTAGGTTTTGACTTACAGCAAACCAGGATCAGGACACTTCTTGTGAACTGAAGGCCACAGAGGTGTTGGAAAGCTTTAGTCACCTCATTCTGGAAATATTTGGTTTGTTGTCTTTTATTTTAAAAAATCTGAGTCTAGCTGAGGAAGACAATCATGCCATAAATAAGATTTCATAGCACAACCAACAGAATTCCCTATTTATTTTAACTTGGGATTTTAAAAGAAAGATGACATGGAAACACAGATTTTATATTTAGACTTGGGAGGCAGGAAGCGAAAAAGTGGATTTGACTTACCTGGATATCACATCAGGCTCCAGGAACTCTACAGAGCTGGCCAAGGTTTCCAGCAGAAATGGGCTTTACCAAGTATAAATATGAGGTGCTGTTCTAGAAGAAAGCTTGAAGGGGTAGCAAGGGGAGGAAAGTGTCTGGGCAAGAGTCAGGAGGAATATCTTCTGACAGTTGATCACATCTGGAACCTTGCCAGGTACATGCTATCAGCAACCTCCTGAATATCCACAGAAAACTGCTGAGCCCAGTTGTTTGACTGACAGTTCTCATGATACCCACATCAAAACCATCCCCAGGAAAACAACATCAAAACAGAACAAGACCGACATACACACAAAAAAAAACCCCAACCAAAAATCCCCAAACTAATGATAGTTCTACTTCTTCTAACTGGAGTAAATGAAATTAAATAGATCTTTGTGTGCAATTACTAACTGTAACAATTGCTCCAGTACAGTTCAGAACAAAAGGCAACTTTATGCTTAAAATCTTCTTTATAAATTCTATTTTCTTCATCAGGGTGAAGGATTGGAGCGAGGACACATTTCAAATGCTGTACTGGAAACAGGGTTACACATATGTTTGAAGTTCAGGGTGTGCTTATATGACAGGCTTGGGACTTGGACTGCCAAAGCTGATTATTTCTTCCTCATACTCACACAGGCTAATGCTCCAAGTGCTTGGCCAGGGCCTGGACCATGGTGTCCAAGTGCAGGTCTTAAGTTACCCAGTCACAGCAAACAGATTTAGGGTTTGGCTCATGCACTGTCCAGGCTGAACTTCAGCTGGCTTTGCTTGAGGCCTTCCTCCACTCTCTACAGCTCTTCAGGCTCAGCACTCAGCCCTACTCACCCTTCAAATGTTTGGCCTCCTTCATCCTTGCAATTGGAGTTTCCAGAGCGTGTCCTGCCTTCCCCCTTGCCTGCCTTCCTGTGCAACTCATCACAGCAACACTCTTCAGACACAAAAGTGTTTGAAAAAACCTATTCCTCCATAGGGTCCTATCTATCCTTCACAAAGCAGCCACGTGGACTTCAGCACGGAAACAACATGGGCCTGTTGGAGTACATCCAGAGGAGCCGTGAAGATGATCTGAGGGCTGGAGCACCTCTTCTGTGAGGATAAGCAAAAAGAGTCGTGGTTGTTCTTGCTGGAAAAAGAAGGCTCTGGGAAAGCCTTAGAGCAGCCTTTCAGTACTTAAAGGGGTCTTGGCAGTGCTGGGTTAATGGTTGGATTTGATCATCTTAGAGGTCTCTTCCAGCCCCGAGGATTCTCTGACTATACAAAAGGTAAGGACAAACTTTTTAGCAGGGCCTGTTGTGATAGGACAAGGGGCGATGGTTTTAAACGAGAAGAAGGTTGATTTAGATTAGCTATAAAGAGCAAGTTTTTCATGAGTGTGATAAAACACTGGAGCAGATTGCCCACAAAGGTGGTGGATGCCTCATTCTTGGAAACATTCAAAGTCAGGCTAGACAGGTCTCCGAGAAACCTGGTCTGGTTGAGGATGTCCCTGCTTATTCCAGGGGTTTATGACTAGATGGCCTTTAAAGGTCCCTTCCAACTCACACTGTTTTATGATTCAACAAAAGGAAACAATCCCCAGAAAGCAATACTAGCCAAGAGGTAAAAAAGATAGTAAAGAAAGAAAATCAGGAAAACAGGGGAAACAAAAGAGAGAAGCAAACCTACATCTAAAAGACTGTTTTGTTTAGTTTCTGAAAGAATGCTTCTGGAAAAAAGATCTTTAGCTTTGGTCTTGGTGTACATAATGGCCAACATCCTATGCTTTTACCCAAATGGTGCCCTAGGGCAGGGGTTCTCACAGCTGGAGATACAGATAGCTGATGGGGCTGCAAAGGGGCCTGGAGAACACACCCCTGTTCTGAGGTTGGGAATTCAAAGCTCTGTGACAAGGGACAATATGGGCAAAAGCTGGTCCAAGAAGTTTGGGAATCAGTGCTGCAGCTTGAAGCCATGCTCGTTCAGAGCAGAAAACAGGCATGCTTTAGTTTGCAGAGCTTCCCAGATGAATTGCAATTTTGTGCACCAGGTTACAGTTTATAGGAAATCCTCCTTTTTTTTTTTGTTTCCACCCTCCCACTTGTTCTTCCTCCTCCCTGGAAGTTTTTACACTCACAGTAAGCCAAGCATCAAATGATTTCAATGTGTGGTTATGCTCAGAGAGGTCAGGGACCCTGATGAAGCACATAGGGTGGGGAATCCATGATTGTCACCATTTCTTTTCCCTGTGACTCAGTTGCAGACTATTTCAACAAGACAAGTGAACTACTTTCAATTCACAGCAATTTTTAAATGAAAAAGCTGTTAGGAATAAAAATAAGTATTTTCATATTTGACTGCAAAGATTAAAGAAAGTAGTTCTTTACTGGTCACCTGAATCTGTTTTACGAAGACATCTGAAAGGCATTTTATCAGCTGCTGAGCAGTATTTACTTATGAAGCTGTTCTAATTGCTTTGGAATGTGCACCCTTACTGCTGGAACAGCTCGGCCCTGCTAACACTCTGAGCAAAGTAACACTGGCTCATAGGACATGCCACTTTTATACAGCATTCATTCTTCATTCTCAAGGTAAACAACATGAAATTTGAAAAAGAAAGGCAGCAAATGCCTCATAAACAATGACTTTTGCGGAGCTGCCCTATATGTTTACAAAACCATCAACTCATCATCAAAATTAATCATTGGCATGACTGAAATCATCACAGATAAGTAATTTAGAACTAAACCCATCTTGCAGCTGGAAATTGCATGAGTGAAAACTTATTCCTGGTGCCCAGTAAATCAGTGCTGGAGTCAATATCCAGTATGGAAGAAGTAGTGTGTCCTGGCCATAAGTAGCCCTTATATTAGCTTGCAGTCTTGCCCTCTGTTAGTAGCTCAGCAATGGAGGTCTTGGTAGATCAAAGAAAATCGACTCAATCTTGCCTAAATCTCCTAAAACTGAAGCAGAACTGGTTTATGGTAACTGGTCTATGTTACACATGTTCATGCTCAGTAACAGCCTAAAAAAAAAAAAAAAAATTGGTTATAGCTCTATCTGTCTTTAAGACAAAGCAATCCCAAAGACTGAGTCACAACCTGGAAAGTGCAATGATTTGAACAGCACTTTCTCTTTGTCTGTCTGTATCACAAAATCCTTGTGTACTGTACCCAGCAGAGTTGGAAAAGCACACAATAATTGCTATTATGCGTGTTGATGTATAAAACATGGAAAGTAAAGAACAATAAAGGACAAATCATCCCAATCCTCCTAGCACTGATACAGAGATGAACCGCTATGTGTACAAAACAGCCAAGCCAGTCCCAGTGGCTTGGGCCAAACTTTATAAACAGACTTGTAAACGTCACATGCTTTGAGCTGGTTTCACAGGAGGCAGGAATATCACATGCCTATGCCCCCTTTCCTCCTCCCCTCGAGCTTGAGTTAACAGAGTCCTTGGAAAAAGCAGCTTCAGACAAAACCAGGCCAGGCTTGGAGATAAACAGTGCTGGTGGCTGCTCAGAGCCCAGGGGCCAGGCCTTGACAGTCAGATCTTGGAGAAGGGTGAAGGTGAGACAGGGTTAGAGGCTCTCAGCTGCAGGGGCTCTTCTCATTTCTGACTCATCCAACAAGAAAGTTTCTTGAGTTTTCTGCCTGATATCCCATCCAGGTTTTCTGCTCTGTAAGGGCACTGTTCACAGTTCTCTCTCATCTCTTCTCCAGATCTGAACCATACAAGCAGCCCTCAACCTCCTCAACAGCTGCTGCCCCTTTCCCCGCCTGCTGTCAGTCACAGCTTGCCTCTGCTGACCAGCTACATGCTCCACTCCTGCTCTCCCATCACCAGGGCAAGAGTAAATGTCTCCTAATTTCCTGCTTTCCCCTGCTTTCCCTCAGCTATCCACAGTCCACATTTTCTTTTGTTTTGTTTCCTACAGCCAATAATTTTTTTTTAAACAGCTGGTTTGTTTTCCTGTTGGAAAGCCTTTGTTGGCCTTAAGGCAGCATGAACTTCTCCCTGTTTTCTCCTGCTGAGAAGGGACCTGACCTAGAGGTGAGAGCTTTGAGGCTGCTGAAGTGATCTCCCCGCATGACCTTTTTAATCCTTGGCCTCCACTGCTTCAGTCAACACCACAAGTGCCTTCTAGTATGACAATCACCATTTGTTGCTTAGGAATTAAACATTGACTAAACACATCATTCTGCATAGGCCATTGAACTGGAAGAATGTTTAGTGAGCTCAGCAGCTAAAGCTTTATTAACCATCTCTGGTGACCTTCTCCTTTGCCTTCTCCAAGGCAAAGGCAATGCTGGGGCTCAAAGGCTTTCCAAAATGCTCCTTCTATAGCCTACAATGCTTTTAGAGCTCTAACACCCCCACACAACAAAGTCTGCTAGCACATAGATGCTAACTTATCCATCCCATCACAGCATAAAGTTTTTAGTTCCACACTTCATGCTGTTCCCAGCTCTCTCCAAACCGGTTTAGCACCACCCACAGCACATCTACTGCACCTTCTGCCACACCAGTGAGTTTAAGTGCTGCACTCCAAGTTGAAAGGAAGATTATTTTCCTTCCTCAAGCATGCCTGCAATGTTTAACAGTTCTCTGGAGCATAGGTCAGCTAAAGGTGTGTTGAAACAGAACAACTAACAGACAGGACAGCAAATGGAGTTCTACAAACATCAGCAAATACAATAATAGGAGTCCAAAATACCCCTGGGGGAGGATGTTCCCTCTCCAGGTATCAAAATCACAGTGAATTGTGTCATGGGGTAATAAACAGAAGACAGGTTAAGGTACCAGCTTCTCACTCTGGCACTCTAAAACAAACAAGGAGAAAAGGGAAATGAGAATTCCTTGCATTTTCTGAATTCTCCTCTTCCTTAACTTGGCACACACAAAAGAGAAAAGCATGGGAGAGAAGAGCCCACATTTCCCTCAGACTCAATGCTATTTATACATCCTGCTCCCATCAGATCAGGAGGAAAAACTTGGATGAGTATTAGGTGGTCTTTTGTGGTTGTTATTCAATAAAAGCCACCAAAGTAAGAGAGCAGTTCTACCACCTCACTGGAACTGGACTCTGTCCCGCTTGGTGGCATCTTGCCAATGCTAATAATTTAGTAGGATGGTTAAGTGTTTTGAAACTAAAAAGCAGCTTTCAACACTATTCCTAGACCAGTCACATCTGGAAAAAACCCATCAGTCTGAACACCGTCTCAGCTTGGAGCCAGAAAGCCATATCACATTTAACTCTGTAGGAGGACACAGTTACGCGTGCCAGCTACCTTTGAATCAGGAAAAGAACTTCACCAGCATTAATTATGACAGTTGCTGGACACAGCAGATCGACTCTGATTGACAGGAATCCAGCAAGACAGGAACGAGACAGAGGTCTAAGCATGAGCTTGAGATAGGCCAGCAGGCAGTGTCTGCTCATTCTTCTCCTGTCCTACCACATCCAGGAGTCTTAAAGAAAAGAAGAATAAGGTGTGGTGCCCTTAAACGTTAGAGATGGTATCTCAAAACATATGCTTGAGCCTTAGTTTGACCCTGGAGGTCCACATTCCCCAGGGAGGTGTGTCACAGGAAGAGCCAGGTGAGACAGCACCCCAGCATTTCACAGAGGGTGTTCTTGAGTCTATACGTGGGAGTTTGGTTTCGGTCTGCTCAGATGAGTGCCTGTGTCAGGCTATGTATTTGCAGTCCTCAGCACTGGAGCAGGAGCGTTCCTCAGGCTTTAATAAACGTAGTGCAACACTTCTTCATCTAGGCAGGTATAATGATCACCACTGTCATTTGCAGCATATGAGAAGGCAGTCACTGTTTTCTTCTAAACAAACATAATAACACAGGTTTTTCAGTTTGCCACTTCCAAAACTTTTTGTAGGCTTGAGACCCATGAAAGAAATCCTGCCTATCCGTTCCACAGGCACAAAGGATGTGTGACAACCACTAAAGCCGTATAGGCCCCCAAAGCGAGGTCCCAGGAACAGGAGAGGGCAACTGCACATCAAGAGCAAAAGAACACGTGGTGGGGACCTGGGGCACACTGGTGAGCCTGGGGATCTGCCAGCCCATGCCCCTCGAGAAGCCAGGGGGACAGCAGCACAGACCTGTCTACTAAATATTGCATTTCAGTAGGCATATGGACAATAAGAAGGACTTTTCTTCTCATTTTTCTGAAGTGCCCTAACCGACCACTCACAGCTAGTGGGGCACGAAAACAAGGATTCCAAGCTGACTGGTTGTTAGCCATCTACAAAAGCATACAGGTTTAATGGGTACTCCAGTGTCCTCTGGAAGCTTGATTTCCAGCTGTTCCCCTCATTCTCTTGCTTTCCCTCATTTCCTTGCTCTAACAGCCTCCACAGCCTCTTCTGCTCCAAGAGTCACAGGATTGTAACAGAGCAGAGAACAAATTCACCAGCCAAGTCTTTCATTTCACTTTTGGGTAAACAGAATTGCACTATAATCCTGATCTTGAGATGCCAGTTCCCTGGTACATTTATTAACGCTGCCTACATTATCCTTCAGCCTTGGAAAGGGGACAAACCTAGCCTCAAGACAGGAGGAAGAAACATGTGGAAGGGAAATTAAGCTACTTAAAAGTTCTTGTTCTTGGCAATAAATGCAAGAAGACAAGATTGTAATTAACTAGTTTATTGCCATAAACAAGTAATATTTTTAGTAGTTTAGTTTTTAGTAAATCTTTCCAGGAGATGACAGTCAAATAACCATCTGAGAAACCAATCTCCTTTGTGCAAAAAATCCAGGTCATACGAAGACCATAGAATGGCTTGGGGTAGAAGGGCCCTTAAAGCACATTTAGTCCCAACCCCCCTGCCACAGGCAGGGAAATCTTTCACTGGACCAGGTTACTCAAAGCCCCATTGAACCTGGCCTTGAACACTTCCAGGGATGGGACATCCACAGCTTCTCTGGGCTGCCAGAGCCTCACCACTCTCACAGTAAATTTCTTCCTAGTGTCTAATGTAAACCTACTGGCAGTTTCAAGTGATTCCCCCTTGTCCTGTCACTACACGTTCTTGTAGAAAGTCCCTCTCCCTCTTTCTCGTAGGTTCCCTTCAAGTACTGGAAGGCCACACTTAGGTCACCCCAAGCCTTCTCTTTTCCAGGCTGAACAATCCCAATTCTCTCTCCCAATTAAGCACCACCAAAACTTTACAGAATTAGTGCTGTATAAACAAGCAATTAGTTGGTAGGAATTTCTAGGATCCTCCAAATTACATAAACTCTGCTAGTGTAAACTCTTCTTGCAGCAGCCTTGCTCTTCCTTTGTGGACATATTCCAGGAAACCTACACTGAGTTTCAGATTCATTCTGGATCTTAAAGCCTGGAAGGATAGGTCTGGCTTCAAGTGTTTTTGCCAGCATTGTGCATGCCTGCACAGTGAACATACCCAGCAGACAGGGGGAAAAACAGCCTTGAGAAATACCAGTTCGTCACTCCCTGTACGTGGTTGAGGTGTGCAGCAAAGGAGTGACACAGCCTGTGTCACTGATCCTCAGACAACCCTGTTACTAAGCGCAGTTTTCAAGACAGATTTCTGGAGGGCCAGAAGGGGATTATCTTTGCAATACACACTTCTTTATTTTTTGTTTTGGCAATGACCAAAGCACATTTTTCAACAATATCCACTATCACACAGGATGAGTTGGCTGCTTCTAATGTTTCAGAGTTCAAGTCATGATTCTTCAAGAAAAGCAGAATTAGAGAAAAAGAACAAAAACTGTTGGCATTTGAGATATTTAGGCTGAAATACTAGCAATTGTTATTTTCCTCAGGAGAAATGCCTGGCACATATTTTATTTGCTGCCAGTGTAGCCTTTCAAAAGATGCAATCAAATAAAATTCAGCATTTTTGCAAATGTGGAACTGCATTTAATGTATCAAATGAACTTTGTACTGGATGTGGTTCAAAGAGTGAACTTGGTGTAATAATTTGTTCTGTCTCAAAAAAGAGCGTTCCAAACCAAGAGCTTTATTTTCTGTTCCAAAGGGCAAGTTACAGCACTATCACTGCTGCATACCTTTCCTCCTCCCTTTCCACTGCTCCAGCCTCTCTGGATGGTTTTTGTTTCTTGCATTCATGATTTTAGGTTTTGCAATTTCAAGCTGGAAGAAAACCCAGGAATACCAAAACCCAACCCTTTGCTCAGTTGCTATGAACAAAAAGAAAAGTGAATGTTCCCTAAAAAAATTAAAGAAAAATATTTTTACCATCTTTAATTCTCATTTACACAGACCTCACCAAATAAACAATGTGCTCTTCTCCACCCAATCTGCCAAAGGATGACTTTGATGCAGGGAGAAACACCTCCTAGGCAGTATTTTGTTTTCCTTTTCTTAGAGAGTATTTGCAAGAAGCAACATGATAGAAATAACTCAGCTCTCAATTTCTTCTGTATTTTGCATTCACAAATGTCCTGTCCAAGAGGAATTTGATATTAGAGTTGCAAACATACCTGAAGTGGCAAGGGGCTGTCCCACAGTATAAAGTGAGGGGCTGGGGGGACATGGCTGGGCCAGCCATTTGCCTGTCCCTCTGCTGAGCCACCCAAAAGCAGCATCTGCACAAACAGTATCAAGACTTTCTCATGATTATAACAGAGATGAAACAATGGCACCTGCAAATCTGGTCAAACAGAAATTACCCTTTCAAACCCAAGCATGAGTTACCATCTGGGCTTTGCACACACCAGCCAAGCTTTATGCCATTTCACTGAAACCTGCAAGTGTTTGCATGAAGACCAACACATTGTTCAGCATCTCCTGAGCCACCAGAACCCTTTTAAAGGTGTCCATCTGCCTCAGTCACAGAGGGACAACCTGTGCTGGCATTGTGCCATACACTTCCCACTTTATACAGACACCAGCTAAGCTCCCTTGATGCTTTAGTGCCTAAGGGTACCGCTTCCTTTCTTCCACCAAGAAACTTCCCACTACAGATAAGGCAGCAGAAAATTACCCCTGCACCAATTTTAAGTTAGAAGCCAGGCTAAGAAATTGTATCTTGCAATAATTGGGGCTGTTTTTATTTTTAAACTACTAAGAACAAAAAATAATCTCAAAGCAGACATGAGAAGCCTTCACCTCTCTGAAGTACTACCCAACTTACAGCCATATGCAATTTCAGCTCACAGATTATGCTGGAAACTTTAATCCACAAATTTGGCCATGTAAGCAGTTCTGCCATGGGCATGTGTTCTCACCGGTTGCCAAAAGGAACAGTACTGACTCTGAGGCCCAATTTTTGTTGAACCTGCAGATATAAAGCTACACAGCTATGTGTACGACAGTAGCTTCTCCCTTGAGCAGACTCTGCACCATCCCAAAGTTCTTCCCCCAAAGGTATATTTATTTCTACTGCAGATAAGAGATATACAAGAAAGAACAAAAACAATGAGCCATTTTCTACTCTAAGCAAATTTTGCCTTTAATTTAAACAAATCCCTAAATCGAGGGAAAGTTGATTTTCAGTGTGATTGTATTAACTGCTTATCCATACAGCAAGTTACCTACCTGTTAATGATCCTGGTCACACTCACCATCTTTTCCAGAAGAATCCACTTTGTCTTGACTTCAGGCAGTGGCACTGCTATCAGCTGAGTGGATCAAACCCTGATCCCCAAGAAGAGGAGCTGGGCTCACCAACCAGCAGTAGTTCACAATTCACTTGGTTTCTTTTTCCAGCATTTGCTCACCCAAGAGCATGACAAACTCACCTCACTTAGTACATTTAAATTGGAGAGAGGCTTTTTGGTCAAATACTCTTCTAGTCTAATGCAAGTGCCTGGTGTGTCACCTAACTGATGAGAAGAATCAGTGACATTACCATTACTCAGCTCCAGAGCCTGCCAGCATTTTGCTCACCTTCCAGCTAGACGTGGAATGAGAGCAGCTGGCAGCATACACCAGGTTCCAAACTGGCTGTCCTTCAGACAGCGTGGAGGAGTTTATCCTCCACAGCTAAAAAACTGCATGCAGGTTCAGCAGCATCCCCTAAGAGGCAAATAGTAAGACACATGCAATTCAGGAATGATTGTTTGAACAGCTAATCACAGGTTTGTGGCAACAGCGAAACTTGGTATAAAGAGCGTGCATTAATTTCTCACAGAACATGCTTCTAGGTTTTGCAGTCTCATTATATGCTTCAAAATAACTTATTTCATGCATATATGTGCATGTATATACATGTGTGACCTTGTCCAGCATTGCTAAATGCAAACAGACTAAAACAAAAAAAAAAAAATCCATTAAATCCCCTGGTGAAGCAATATGGTGAAATTATGCTCACTCTTGCACCTGAAGTCCAATCTAAGGTTCATAATTTTCCTGGCCTGGGGAAATAGTATATGGAGGGTGGGGAATGGAGGTCACACTGCCACTCCAAGCTATTTAACCATCAGCTTTTTACACACTGGCAGCTTATGCCAGTCACTTTAGACTCGTGCTGCATAGGGGTATTCTGAAAAAATGAATTGCACACTCCCTCCCTACAGCACATTGTAGACATTACTGACACCAATGGTTAGCTTTGTGTGAGTCACTGCTAATGAAGGCTGGTTTGCAAACACCTACTCCGAGGTCTGAGACAACAGGTAGTGATTAAGCTCAGAAATCCCAGCTCTAACTTTGAGATTTAAAAAAAAAAAATCTACAGATAGTTCCCCCTCAGTCACCACTGTCTGAAAACATGAGGGAATCAGGGCCATCCCTTCTCCCTCTCGCCCCACCCCCACTACTGCCACATCTTCAAGAGAGGTGCGCTGAAAGCAACCCAAAGAAGGGTGTGTCTGATCTCACTGGGTTACAAGCATCCAACATTAGCCCAGGCTCCAGGAATCATTATCTATGCTTTGTTTCCTGATCAAGTGTTACAATGGAGCTTCATCACCTGTATTACAGCAGCAGAGGCTGCACAGAAGTTGTACTTGCCTTCCAGGATAGAACTGGATCCATGCATTGCATGCTTTTGCCCCAGGGCAATGAGGCAAAGATGAAGCCGTGTGTGCACGCAAGTGCAAGCACACACTGATTTCTAATCACTCTGCACTACTACTTGCACTGAGAAGTTGTCAGCACATCCTAAAAAAAAAGGATGTTGTTTGGGTCTGACTACTCAGGGGACACAAGTGCAGCAAGACGGAGCACCTCAAAAAACCCCAAACCAACCTTCAATGACACCATTCTGCATCAGAGAAGTTATGAGCTCACCTGATGGTAGTTGACTCACAATGTAATCATCGTGTATCAAAACAGTCAGCAGTACAAAACACACACCAAAGATGATTAGCTCAAGTTGTACTTTTTATTTTCAGTATTAAAACCCCCAATGATATAAAGTGGAAAAAACAGATGTAAACCCCAAATTTATTTGCAGTTAAGATGAGGCATCCTGGTTTCACAAAACTGCATCAGACAGGCGGGTAAAGCACAAACTGCCAAAAGAAGACATGAGAATTGGTAACTCCTCTTCACCTGGTCCCCTCCGCACCCTTCCACAGTATAAATAAAAAAATCCATGTGGAAAATACATCTGACATTGAGAACCATCTAAATTGTTTTTATATAGGATGTGCTGATCAACGCTTCTTTCAAAATTAAGAATACACTGCAGATCAATGTAGATGGTATCACAGGTCTAACAAAGGGTAAGAGAAGTACTGTTTAAATGGACAACACACAATACATAAATATTCAGGGACATAACATATAATCAGATTCAGCACACAGTTCTAAAGCTGACCTTCCTATTCCAGTCCCTACAATTAAAAGTTTACTTGATAAGACTTGCAGAGAAATAAATATGCATACAGAAGTAAACACATTTCAACAGAACAGATGTATTGAATTAGTGTGACTGATTATTTTTAATACAAAATAGAGACTGATTTAACAACCTAAACCAAAGAGCTAATAGGATTACCATTAAAGGTGTCATTAAGTAAATCACTATACTCTTACCACAGTTAGTCCTACACACATGTGCTTAGCATAAATTTATTTGCTTTTCACCATATGTTCTGGCTCTTCTACCCATCTGTTGAGCTAAAAACCAAAGCTGCAATAAGAATTTGTCAAAGAAGAAAAGAAAAAGATCTTATTTCCCACTGCCAAAAGGACTTCATTTAGACCTGATCTATACTTCAAATAAATTTTTGAGTCAGTTCTGTTCCCCATATTAGACAATTTCTCTGTGCTTCAACAAGCATTGAAAATTTGCCTGAAGTTTTATCCCAAGCAGTGGTCCTCTTACCAAAATATTTGCTTATTAGGGATTGGTAACTATGTGTTCAAGTCAAGATGAAAGTCTTACAAAAACAGCATATAGACATCATATTAAATACTGCATATTCAGGTAAACGTCAAGTCACACATGCTCAGTCAGACTTCCATAGGTAACCCAATTCTTAATCAAAATATCCATGTCCTCTATCTGTATTTAAGTCCTAAACCCTGGTCTGCCAAATGATACATTCATGAACTCTGACACCTGAGACAGGTATGCAAAGAAAGCATTTCCAAAGACTTAGCCAGATGAGAATAGGTAAGCATCTTGGCAGAAGTCCTACTTCTGTTTGAGCCAAAATCCCTGCTCAAAAGTGCTTCTTCAACCTTACAGTTCAGGTGCTTTTTAAACTCCAACATTCAGCTAAGTCAGCACCAACAACATCAACACCCAGCATGTGTTAGGAGCTAAGACACCATTTCCCTGCTCTTTCCTCCAAAGAGGCTGTTTAACAGCATATGGGCCTTTTTGCAGTCAGCATTTCTGCTCTGAGTCACAAAATTGTTAAGGCTGGACATGACCTCCAAGACCATCAAGTCCATCACTGCTGTTTTCATTACTAAACTATATGCTCAGGTGCCATATCCACACATTTTGAACACTTCCAGAGATGGCGACTCCACCATTTCCCTATGCACTTCAATACATTATGACAGTAGTCCCCAAGGAAGAAGCCAACAGATTGTCAGTCTACAAAATCTAGTATTAACTCCTTTCTGTTTTCACCTGTGGGACACAGTAAATGGCTAAAAACTCGTGGATGCTCCACAACAAACATCTCCCTACTACTTCCCATCAGGGACACACAAAGAGGTATACCATGCCTCAAATATGCCCTTAAATTGCACATAGCAGCAATCAGTGTGAGGAGTGCCACCAGTGTGCTTGGCATTCAGGGACTGCACACCAGGAAGAGAAACAACAGTCATAATCCAGCATGTAACTAACCTGAATCTGTAATAACAAACCATATGTGTAATTATTCAAGGATACACAGTTTAAGTACTTTGCCTCGAGCAGCTGCTTGTTTTCTGACTTCTCCTCTCCCAGCACCTACCAAATGGTCAAGAGGTCAGGACAATTCTTCTCGGAAAGTTTTCTTTCCAGCCTGTTTAAAAGTGAACTCTGCTGCTTTGGGGATATACAAGCAAGACCAAAACCACGGTATTCACCAGATGTGCGTCTACATCAGCAGTAAGAACCCCCAAGCCTTCTCCTGTGCTCATACTCATCTTTATTCTCCTCAAGCTCACACATCCTGACCTTGCAGGCTGTTATTTGCTGATCTCAGGGGCAGACTTGGCCAAGTGCCTCAGTATGAGCTGCAGCGCCATCACTCACCTGCCAGACCTGCTCAATTCTGCTGCCCAGAACTGGGCTAAGCACTGCCACACCTTCCCTGTGGACACTGGATGCAAACTACTGCCCTACTTCCTTGATCCTCCCTTCCTGCCCAGCTCACCTTTTAATTTTATACTGCTGGAAAACAGAGTCCACAGCCCAACGTCCAAGCCTAGACGAGTTTCATTTGGCAAAGCATGAGGAAGTCTGGATATGTTTTGGTGTTGAGTAAGCAAGATAAGCCTATTATATGGATAGCTTTGCTCTGTGTAACAGAAGAGACAAAAGGTAGTTCATATTGCTTAGTTAGGATGGTTTAGGACAACCCTAGGACCAATTCTAAACGCCAGCATGAGCGATGTCTGGAGTAGCCAAGGGAGATGTCATGTCACAGACAAGTGTTACCTGCCAATTGCCCAACTCACCATTTGAGACCATCAGGTTCCTCACACTGGAAGCACACCACCAAGTACTGCTCTGAAATGACACATAAGTCTCTTCTGACAGGCCAAACTGAGAGATACGTTTTCCCACACACATACTTAACCATTAATACTACATCTATTTTCCATTTCTTTTCCCTCTGCTAACACTCTTAACACCCAGCATGTTATTTTCTATTTCAAGAGGCAAGAGCTAACAGCAAATATGTTAGAGAAACTTTGGAGTTTGCACTTAAAAATGTCTAACCAAAGCCCTGAGCCCATGTCATCTCTATTCAGATAAATATAGCAGAAGGACTAATGACAGTAATTACTGTGCACATACAAACAAATATTGGTTAAGCCCAATAAATCTCTTCTGAGGCAGATACATATATATACAGCACAAAACAGATTAAGGGTCAAATACGAACATCATACCTTGCTTTGTCTTCCAGTTCTGCAGGGAACCTTGCAGGTATTTATGCCTCATTGGCATTCAAGCCAAGTTACAGAATCAGAGAATATTTTGAGTTGGAGGGGACCCATAAGGGTCGTGAGTCCAACTCTTACATGAATGGCCCACACAGGGATCGAACCCCCAACGCTGGTGTTAACACCATGCTCTACCCAACTCAGCTCTGAGCACTAAGACAATTTGCAGAAGAAAACCACTGAAACCAAACCCACGTGGAGTATCAGCTGGGGCCACGAGCAAAGTAGTAAAATAAACACAAAATTCAGCTAAGGAAAATCCAGGTATTTTAAATAAACTTGCAGACTTGAACAGAACTGTTCAAAACAGGTTCTGACAGTTTCATCAACAAGAAAAAAAAATACCAAAACCAATAAAAACCTTCTGCTGTGGTTTTAAAAGGAAGTCTTAAACTAGAAATTTGAGCATAGTTCCCAAACCCTGATTTTTATGACTTGTCCCCTATCACTGAGACACAAGAGGAAAGGAGAAAGACAGTGAGTGACAGGCACTCCCCCCACCCCCAACTCCCTTTGAGAAATGATTCAGTCAAAAAATTCACGGAACTCTAATGAAAGCCATGCAAACAACAGATAAATCAGATTACAGTCTGCTCTGAACTCGGCCAAGGTTCACATGGAAGATTTGCAAACCTTTAAACTTCTCCTGAGTTGTGACAAGCAAACACAGAAGGTTGCAATTTTTCACAGCTGTTAGACCATGATGGCAGATACAGGATAAAACAACAAAATAAATAATCAATCTGGAGATTAATTTTTCCTTTGAATAAAATATGTGTAAAGACAATCCATTCTATAATAAATAAGCTTAAAGATAAATACAAATTCATAATCAGTGAATAATTAGTGCACCAATAGTTGCTTTAGGAAGATGATTGAGCAGAGAAGTATCTGCTAATCAGTCCCTTTTGTTCTTTAAAAAAAAAAAAAAAATCTGACCATAGGATACTGTCAGCTAGTAAATTAAGTGCTGATAAGTACCAACATATAATTGCATTGGCTCAAACACACGTGGTCACATTTCATTGTGAACCAGCACAAAAATGAGTATGACTACAGAAAGAAGCAGTAGTGACACCTACCTGTGCTTGTGTGACTATTGCTTTGTCTTGTCACAAGCAGGTGAAGGCTAGAGAAATTTCTCCCTTAATAGCTGTGGCTCTCTGTCTACAAGTATGACTTTCGGGTCTGACTGCAGAATTCACTGTCCCATCGCAAATCTCAGTGATCAGTATTTGGGCTTTGAGCAGTCCCTGTCAGCTCCAGTTCTCAGAATAGCGAGCAAGCCCCCACTTGGCCCACCTCCTTCCAGAGAAGGAGTACCTGGGTGCGAAGACTTTCCCCAAAGAAAAAACTGATGGATTAAAAAACTCAAGTGACTCACAGGTAAAAAAGAAAGGTAATGCTGTAGTTTCCTAAATGTCCCAGGAATTCAGGAAAATTAATGTTTCCTATATGTCACAGGAAACAGGAATTCAGACTTGAGTTATACTCCTCAAAATTCAAAGACTGAAATAGTCTCCAAATTAATGCCAAAATAAACACACTTAAACACGGTTGCAATAAATGTATTGAAGTAATAAAGTAAAATAAAGAGGTAGAGAAGTAAGATTGTGCCAAGCCTTCACCTCTCAGGCCCAAAGGACAGTTTGGATATTTAACAGGGTTAACAGATTCCCCCTGAACAACAGCAGTATTGTCTCTTCAAGTAAGTCAGAGGTAGTGTCTAAAATAGCATAATGAACACAGCAGCAGCCTCCAGCTGAGCCCAGCTATGCCTGGGGTGGCCCAAGAACAATGCTGCCCTGGCCAGCCTGGTCACGCTGCCATGGGATCAGCAGCGATCCCTGGCGTGAGCCCTGGCCGTGGGAAGCGGGCAGGATGCACAGACAGGGGTGCTGGGAGCGCGGTCACCAGGGAGATGGGCACCACAATGGGGTACATCTGCTCCAGAGGCCAGCCCCTGTCGGCAGCAGATGTGTGCACAGCTCAGCCAAACAGGGCACACACACAGACGCAGCAGCACACACAGCACGCGGTTCACTCAGGGCCACACGACACCTGGAGAAGGGACCTGGCTGTACGGGATGTTTAACCACGTTTCCTCTAGGAAACTTTTTTCATAAAGAGAGATTACAATAGGTTTCACTTGACAAGTAAAACATTTAGCATAGTTCAAAGATGTCCACTAAGGAGCACAAGTGGGACACAGCAATCAGGATTTAAGTTGCAGATTCATCCTCTTCTAAAAGGAGGTCGTTCAGTGCAATAACTGTAGCAGCAAAGTCAACCAGCTCCACAAAGTCTGATGTAATTATGTTAACACCCATAACACCAGGCTTCTGTTCTTTCACCCAATTCAAAATCATGGGCAGGTTCCTAAAGAAATTGAAATAAAGAAAATTAAACATTTTAAAAGAGGCACTTATCTATATATACTCTACTCATTTCAAACACAACATGCTGTTTACAAAATATATTATCTCATATTTGTGATCAGGTCCTGGCTATTACCCTAAATGCAACTGGCTGATGAGATGAGTGCTTAACACAGAAAGTGGTCATGAGCTATCAGACATATTGGTCAGTCATCAATCCATGAGCAGCATACAAACCCCCTCTATATTCACTGAGCAGTCTGTGCTTCAGGATTTAACACCGCACTACAATTTTCTCCACCCTGGTTTGTTTTCACCCAAGCACACGGTAAGCCAAACACTCAATTTCACAGCAGACTTCCATGTAACACAAAGCAAGGCTGTATCTGGCCCAAGATGTTCCCCTGCCCTTCTTTGCCTCGGGGTGGGCAGGAAAAAAAGTTGTTGGAGGCAGCACACTGCATTTCTCCCAAACTCTCTCCAGCCTCCAGACCCACCCAGACCAATGGAGTCAGGGAAACCAAACCTAGACTGAAGCTGTCAGCTCCACAGGGGTTCAACATCCTGCTATACATCACTGTAACTGGAGAAAGAAGAGGTGTGTCAGGAACTGAGTTAAATCAAGGCAGAAATTCTACCATGGGGAGAAATTTCAAGTAACTTCGACACAGTGCAAGTCAGGAGTCTGCACCAGCTTTTTTGCACTCTAACATGAAACACCAGGCTTTTCACCAGTTAGACACAAATGGCTAAATATGTTAGCATTATTCAGATTACTGCTGTAATGTGTATACATTATCTGAGAAGATGGTATGCTAGCAAATTAGCTAACAGGATGATGAAGAGAAAAAAGCAAACCCAAACCACTCCACTCCTGCTACATCAGGACAACAAAAAAATCTCATCAAGAACCATGAGTGAAGGCATAATTACTGCCAGGGGACACACCAGACTTCAGCCAACTAAGTGTGACTGTTGCACATTTCTCCTTTAGCAAGAGCTCAAGAACACTTAAATATTCATATTCAGGGCAAAATTTCCATACAAGGCAGGCATCTACATAAAACTGCAAACACAGATTTGCATATCAGCTAGCTTGTGCAAATGCACACAAGCAATCATGCTTATGCAAACAGCAGCATCTATTTGCAACTTTCAGTTTACTTGCAAACGAGCGGTAAGGATAAGGGAAAGGGATGGACTGAAGGCAGGCTTCCCGGTAACAGCGGCTTAATGATCTCTGCCAGGAGTCCCTTGAAACAAAGCCGCTCGCCCATTCCACGAAATGTGACGATCCTGTGCGAGTTTCGGCCCAGGAATTCCGTCCAGCCTTGGCGGCGATACCCACGGGGCCGCTCGCGGGCCCCCAGCGCCACCTGGTGCCGAGCGCGGCCGCGGCACCGACAGCGAACCGCAGCAGCGGGGTCCGACTGCGGCTGTGCCACATCAACGCCTCTCAACGGGAACGGACTGAAAATCCCGAGATTTATACCTAACCCGACATTTCCTTATTCACAGAATCATTGAATGGCCCGGGTTGGAAAGGACCTTAAATATCATCTCATTCCAACAACCCCTGCCATTTTGCAGGGACACCTTCCACTAGCCGAGGTTGCTCAGAGCCCAATCAAACGCGGCCTCGAACGCTTCCAGGAATGGGGCATCCACAGCTTTTCTGGACAACCTGTGCCAGGGCCTCACCACTCTCACAGTAAAGAATTTCTTCCTAATACCCAGTTCAGGTAATTTTTAGCAAACGGGCTACAAGGTGATAATTCCATAAAATAAATCATATGGAACTATCCTGGTCATGCTGTTAACGCTATTAAAAATTGCCAGCACTCTGTGCTAATCAAAGCAAAACCCTCTTACAGTGACCTTACTCGTAGGAAAATTAATTGTACAATGGTCAGTGGTATTAAAAAAAGTCAAATGGTGAATCTAATTTTTGGTAAACCCCCTCCCCCCAAAAAAATACAAGATAAAATACTGCCCCAGGTCACATCTCTGGCCGTTACTGAAATTACTGAGACATTTGTATGGACAAATGCAAAACTGAGTCCAGAAATAAGCAACTTTCCTCTGTGGCACAAGCTTTTTTCACCCCCCTAAATTCAACTTCAGCCAGTTTGAAATGAATTACTGGTTTGAAGCCACACATCCATCCCACATGTTACAAGTCCTATCACATTCAGAAAAAGTTCCACTTAAAAGGAAACACATATACACCCCGTTACTTTATTATTTTCACTAATTCTTTATTTTTAATGATTGCAAATATCTCTCATGAACAACAGTACTGAGCAAAACTGCATGCTTCCAGCAAGCCTAAGCAAACATTTCCTAGTTTCTTGCCTGCTCAGTGCCTCTTTCAACACGAGACATGTTAAGAAAAGAACTGAGAAAATCAAGACAAGTCCTTACCTATGAACAAGTGTGTTCTTCAGACCACGAATTAGATGCCGTGCAATCGTTTTCACTCGAGGTGTGAGAATTGCTTGAGATACATGGAAAGTCCCATAACGACTTCGTTCACCAAGTGTTGTCTCCAGGAACTGTAGCAGTTTGTGCACATTAGTTGTATTAGCCCATGGTGCTGGCATTTTATTACCTGGCCATAGGAAGGGATATTCCTGATACAAAGGGTGGTGGTAAAATATGAGAACCTAACAGAACAACAACAAAAAAAACCCAACAAATTCACAATTACTATATTTTTATTTGAACAGGCTGTTGCATTGGTTTATGTTCATACAGTACTGTTGCAGCTAGAGTAGCAGTGAAAAGAGGACCAAGCAAAAAGAAGCTGCTCTTGAGTCATGAGTGTCAGTAAATTGGTTGCACTATTGCCAAGGGAGATGGAGATCATTTTGTTCAGCTTTGAGGACAGGATTGCTTCAGGCTTTAAGGGTTATCAGTTTAAAATGACAAAGTTGCCTCTGTCATGTAAAGAGCTCAGCTTAAAGGCATTGCAAACTCTTACTGCCAGAAAATACTATATCTGTACTTGAAGTCAAGGACTTTAGCAGTTTTGTCATCTTCTGAGTACCTCCTACCAAGAGGTTAAAGCATGCTGGGCTGACTGGCACACGACTGGCATACTAGCATCATGCTCACACTTGCTGCATGAGATGCCAAAGCCAGTCCTGCTGTCAGCAAAACCATCAAATCCAAAATTAGTATTTTATACCTTGTAAGGTGCTTCTCTACAGCACAAGGAGGCAACGCTTTTTATTAACATCCACATTTACACAAGATTCATTCTGAACCCTAGCATTGACAGCATCAGTTCAGAGCAATTCCTCAAAGCCTCATTTCCAGTTTAAGACTAAGTGCTGCTGCTGAAACCCTTTTCTGATCTCAATTTTCAGGTACCTCTGGGAGCAGTTACCACAGAAAAGAGGCATTAACCTCACCTCTGCAGATCTGGATGGCTGCAAAGGAGGTAAGAAATTCAGTACCATACCTTAGTCATGCTAAAGCTCATATGCTTCACACTGGTCAGAAAGACAACAGCTAATCAATTCCTCACCAACACAAAGCTGCACTACATGCCCTTCCAGAAGACAAAGCCATTTGTGAAGAGCACAAGGCTCCAATGATTCTACAGTTTAATTATTTAACAAACATGCTTAGGAGCAGGACACAGGCTGGCCACACCACAGATGAGGAGATACACAACTGCATGTAAATGGAGGAAAACATGCACACTACATAAAGGAGGCCCTAGTGGGCTTTAACTTGACCATCAGCAGCATCCTTAGTCCAGTACCTGTGAGTGGGAACTACACAAAGCTTGTCTCTTTAAAATCTTAACATTTTGGGTTTGAAAAACATTAAGCATACTTTCCCTACCTGGTGTTTCTTCTTCCACATGTACAGTAATGTCACATATTCTACACATTCAACACAACAAAGTTTGGATTCAAATGCTGAGCGGATCCTGTTGATCAAGAAGTGGTGATGGCTGTCATCCATGGCATAGAAATGATTGAAATCCAAGAAGATTACTTCCTTGGGGTGCTGCTCAAGAAAACTATTCATCTCCTTCAGCCCATCCCACACTTTGATGCCAAACAAGCCATGTATGAAGTAAATCTCTTGTCCTATTTCCCCAGGTTTGGAAGATACACGAAGATCAAAGTAGCGGATCCCACCTTCCAACTGCTCTTTGAAAGTCAGATTTTGAGTCACTGACCATTTCTTCATGATCTTTCTAACCAAGGAAATTCTGGCCAAACGTTTGATAGCTGTTGCTTGGTCTGGTCCCACAGGAGATTTCTCATCAACCCAGTAGCTGAAAGAATCATGTGATCCTAGAAAAAGAGCCAAGAAAAATTAATTTTAGAAAAAGTGACTCTCCCAAAACACATACACCCATGTGCCCTGAAAACTGAACAAAGTCCTACGTGTGTGGCAGTGTTGCAAGAGTTGTGTTCACGGGTGAGTCTTTCAGACCATCCTTTACACCTTACTTTTCCCTGACAGGGTAACAAGAGTTACACATAAGGTTCTCAGTCTGAACTGCTTTCTTGCATGAGCTCCCAATTTCAATGCTCCCTGACCACCACAAAACAGACATTTGTGGTAAAGGGAAACTTCCTGCTAACCTTCCTTCATTTAAAAACTACAAATCAACCCCCAAAGCTTTCCCAGAGCCTGGTACATGACTGATCTAGGATGAGACTCCAGGTTCATTTTAAGAATCCGAGACTTTAAGTCTACCTGCTAAATCCAACCATGACCTTATACATCAAACATCCCGGAACAGGCATCTTTATTCATGTAATGGACCAAGGGATCTGCACCTGCACATGCCTTACCAGCACATCTCACTTTAGCTCCAAGATGGCAAATAAATGTTTAATAGTTTGAGCAGTGGGCAATGATCGGCTGGACTTAGAGGTGGAACAATGGAACACACCACCAGTTACAGTGTGGATAGATACCAACATCAAACAAGTCCATGAACATGTCTTTTACCTGGCACACTTTTGAATGACCAAAGGTATGGTGAACAGAAAATTCATCAAAAAAATACAACCAACAATCAAAATCACCAGTCCCTATCAAAATAATGCATGTCCAAAAAAGCCCCTGTAACACAATCTGTATCTTGGCAGAGAAACTGCATCTCCAATAGAAAATTTTTGCTTATTAGAAAAAACCTCCAACTGAAAATTCAGTAGTTAATGGGAAAAAACCTGAGAAGTAACAAAACTCCAAAATTAAAGTTTCAGAGTCAGTAAAATATCCCTGCCTTAGCTACGTCAGTAACAGAACAAAGAGTGAGAAGGCAGCATATCTCTCGGTCTGCACTGTACCAGAACAGCATAAGGCAAAGACTGGCAGAGCTAATCCACCACAGATGGGTTTACAAGGGATTTCTAACCATTTCCACCAGGCACCAGCATAGCCAAGAAGCTACAGCTGCTCCAGGCTCACCTTCCTTGTGAAGCTCCAGCCAGCAAAAACACTAGAGGAGCTGTAACAGCCCTGCTACCCTTTGTCTTCAGGACAGGAGAAGAGTTTGCCCATTAAGCCAAACCCCATCTGCTCCCTGTGGACCCACTTGCTGAAGTGCAGAGAAAGCATCTTCACCCAAGCAGCTCATTTTCCAGCTGCCCCGGGGTACAGTGACCCTGCACCATGCTGCTGGCACCTGTGTTTTACATTCCTGCATGCTAGTCCCTGCTTCTAGGACCATGTTTTTCTCAAATCTCCTCCTCTACCTCAGTCTGCAACTCTTTAAAATCCTAATTTGTCATATTCAATCTTCAGATAACATTTGAGGCATTCACAGCCTCCTTTACCCAAACCTTTTATTTGTGTACCAGTGCTCACTTGAACACTGATGCATTTCCTGTGATGCAAGATCAGATCTACAAACAAGATTAGGATCTCAATTGGATTACCTTGCTGGCATTTTTAATCCAGATGAAAGAACAAACTGCGCATAAACTAAACATCACTTCTCAACAACCTTAAATGCACTCTGTTTCCATGGATTTCAACTAGTTCAAAAGCAGTGAAGAGGTAGTGTGAAGGTAGTTTTCAAGCTTTACAAATGAGCACTAAAACTAATTCTGACCAACTCTTCATGAATTCTTCACAGCATTTGTAAAAGTGGTCTCTGTTATGGCTTTCCATTCAGTCTTCTAGACAGAAGTGAGAAATACCAAAGATGCCAGCTTAAGCAGCTTTTTAGTGCCTGTCCCAGTAAACTACATCACAAAGTCGCTGTTGGTTGTGGAGTGACACCTAGATTATTTTTCCCCCATCTCTAAACCCGCAGCCCCAAAAAAATCCAGGAGCAAACATCTAGTGAAGACATTTCAGAAACTATATGATGCTTCAAACGGTAGTTTACAGATATTTTGAGTTTCGTATAGCTCCCTGTACAGCAGAATGAATCTTTCAAGCTTCTACAATATTTGAAAAGTAGACTTCAATAACAAGGGGCTTGACCTCTACCTTGGAATTAGTCACTTTGCACAAAGAAATCTTTTGTTTGGTTGGGTTTTTTCTTTTTTTTTTTTTTCCTAGTTCTTAATTCTATCAAGTTTTCTTTCTTCTTCTGTTTAGGTCACTGTAGAAGATGGTTTAACATTGTAGAATAATGACGTAAGAAATATCTTCATTTTAACTAAGACACTGCAGCATCCTTGAGACCCGTCTATAGGAGTCACTCACACCATTATGCTTCCTCAGACTGATAAATCTGACTTACAAAGGAATTAAAATTTTATCTGGCCACAAATATATTGTTGTCACCTCAGAGTTGTCCAAGTAAATCTGAACCAAAAAACAACTCATTTTCCTAATTCTGATCACTCACTTTACAGCTACAAAAGTCTTTCCTTTGCAGTTTGTCACTTACAAGGCACTTTTAGGGATACAAAGAGCAATTTTTCTCCCTGCACTATCACAAACCAAATTCTATTTATAGCTTAGCACTAGAAATCAACATCAAAGAAAGTAAGTCAGCACATTGCAACTTTTTTAACACATAGTTTAAAAACTGCACTCCTTCACAGCAAACTGAACTATGTGTGACATGCTTCTATAGTTAGAGAAGATCCTACTAAATCCTGCCCCATGGCTCTGCTAAAAGTCTAGGAAATGGAACTTCTCTCCTACAACAAAGTCAACATGTATACCTAGATATAACCAAGTAGAACATGAGTTGAAGCATCTACAAAACATATCCTCCTTTTCACTGTTGGTAGCACATCACCTTCTAAGGAGGGCAGGGGAGCATCACCAATTGTCGATCATTCTATGATCAATACTGAGCCTGGAAAGACAGCAGAAGTTCAAGTAGGTCTTCAGTGGTCATTTAAAAAGGCCAGTCACCAATATCTAGGCCAAACCTGGACCCACAATTTTTTAACTCTGGTAAGAGGAAAAAACCCCAAACTGAAACCCTGAAGCAACAGCACTGGATACTTGTGGGGCTGTGGGGTAAGAGCAAGGTGAAGACCCACATCATCCACCACGCCCTTCTTTAATTTAAGATCACTGCGATATACTACCAGCTCAGGCACTGCCTTTTAATATAGCTTAGCTGTGATGTTAAGTACATGCTAAGCTGATTGCATCACTATGCCAAAATAATCCCTGCTCTCCTTCAGTCTATCCCTAAACTCATAAAAAGTTTTGCCATTCTGTAGCTATAGCAGAAGCCAAGCTGGTTGCTGATACATGCAATACAGCATGATTTTTGAAAAAGCATAACCTAAACCAACCCAAAACTGTAAAACTTCAAAGGCAAAGGGCAGAGCCTACACCAGAAGGATGGAACAGACCAGCCCCATTTTGTCAGGAGCTCAGTGTAAGAGCTGCTAAGCACATTCTCAATTCATGTCTAACACAAGGAGGTGTGCAGGTACTTGCACACTGCCCAGTGACAGCAACAAGGCTGGCAGCTCCTGGGCAGAGCAAGAGCCACAAAACCCTCACAGCAACACACACTGTAAAGTCTTTTCCACATGTAAAAAAATCCCTCACCATCTGTGTTCCCCACCACACAAATAATGTGCATTGCCTCAAACTATGCTGAGTACTTTTCTTGGGAAAAATCAACCTCAAGAATTCTTGAAGCAAGACATTTCAGATGATAATTAACATCTCAAGTATAAATAACACCCTATTCAGTAAAGCTATTCCTTGAACCTGTTGATTGTGGATGAACTAACAAAACTAGGTATTTATAACCTCCAGCTCACACAGTGAGAAGCCAAAAGGCAGAGAAATTTTGTCTTCGTTATCCTTTAGGTAAAGAGAGGCCAGAACTCCAGCCTGAACTGCCTCAAAAGCATGTTCCTGCACGTGCAGGACACTGACTTACTGTAGATGAGACCGGATTAGCACTCAGACCGCAAATCTTACCGAGTTGCTCCAGTGACATGGCATCAGTCTGGTGCTCAGCCCTTCCCAAAACCAAGTCAGGCACAGGAAATACAACAAAGAGATGATGACTTGCCAATTGCTTCCAACTGGGTGAAGATGTGCAGCATGAAGCAGCAACCATTAAATTTAATCATGAAAGAGACTGCACATTCAAAGACAAAAATTAGGGGACTGCTAATCAGCCAGCAGCTCTATTTCAGTTTCATTTCTTTCATCTGACAAAGTCTGCAGCAACTTCAAGGAAAGAAGTCACATGCCATCAAATGCCCACATATTTACCTATCAAAGGCTATGTTATAGTTAGAATAATATTATATAGGTGCCAGACTTAAAATGATGGATAGACCTCTTAATTTTATCCCAGTAATTCCAACTGTGGATTAAGTTTCATTCATATCTTTAAACATCTTTTTATTCTGCTTATACTAATCCCTCAAGTTAATTGTATGTTAAACAGCTCACTTTTCAATTCAATTTATATGTTAAATAGATTGTATTTCACTGTTCAGGATGACTTTTTGTTGAAGCCCTTGTGCTAATTGTTAGAAACCAGCCTTTTATCATCACATTTGCAGTAAAATCTAACTTCCCAGTGTGTTTATTTGCCATTCTACTTACTCAGATAGTCAAATCAACCCAGGAGCTGAAACAAATGACACTCCTCAACAGAATATTATCAAGCCTTCCAATTTCAACAAATACTAGCTATAGCTCTTCACTCTCATGACCAGTGACAGGACTCGAGGGAACAGCACAAAGCTGAGTCAGGAGGCTTACACTGGATCTTGGGAAAAGAGTCTTCACCCAGATGGTGGTTGAACACTGGGATAGGGAAGTGGTCACAGCACCAAGCCTGTCCAAGTTCAAGGAGTGTTTGGACAATGCTCTCAGGCACAGGGTGTGACTTCCGGGGGTGTGCAGGGCCAGCAGCTGGACTTGATCCTGTGGACTTGATCCAGCTCAGCATATTCTAAGATTCTACATCATTTGGTATTATCTTTTGTTTCCACATAATACTTCCTGCAAATACAGTTGCAGCAGAGGGACAGGGATTAGCATCATGTCACCAACCCCTTGTAAATTTACCTTCATGGAACTAAAAATATGACTATACAGCATGCAGAGTGTGGAGAACTTCCAACATAGAACATACCTGTGCACTGCCAATCACTTGAAAACAAGACAAAAACTCATGGGTTTTTTTGCATACAAGCACGTCTCCCAGTATATTGCAAGCCTCCCTGGTTCCAAGGCTGTGGACTAGTGAGAAGCAGCAGCTCAAGACACTTTCTGCAAACATCTGGCCAACCAAGAAGCGATAAATGAAAGCACAAGGGCAGGAGAGTGTGCTGTCGGTAAGCTTAACTAGATCTGAATAAGTTGGATTGATCTTTACATGAATGGAACACTAACAGGGCAAAAATTGCAAGAAACAAATGTTTAACATAACATGAAGCTAAGAAACAAGGTCAACAAAACATACCCATCCCCTAAAAGCATCAAAGGGTCATTTATGACCAAAGAATCACCCCAGCTGTAGTGATGCTAAACTTCTTAGCACAAGCTTTTCTCACTAGACAAAGTACATTCCCCACACATTACAAACCACTGCACGTGACACACCAGGCATTACGCAGCCAAGATGGGCAGAATAGTAATCAAGTTCCAAAAACATAGGATCTAAGTGCTAGCAAGTAAAATGTTCTTTTAAACCAGACGTCCTGTGTGTGCCAAAACTGAGGGAAAAACAGGACAAGCAAAAGTGCCTCTCAAAGCCTAGAAGTCCTCAGGATTCAGGTCATTAACAATCCAGATTTTCTTATTACAAGATTAACATCTTAAAAGTTCATCACTAATGAAAAGCAAATCAAATAGTTCATATTAACTTGTCTAGCAAAAGGACATGAGGCGGAAGTAAGAAACATCCTACTGATAATCAACCATCTAAAACTATAGAGATGAGTGTATTTTAAGAAACCTACAAGAATCCTTTAGATATTCTTAATGCAGTCCCATTAAGGCAAATCCTAGTACAGACCAAATCCTCTTAGGAAAACTCCCTCCCTCTATCCAAGAACTACCCTGATTTCCCCCACTGCCCCTTCCAGGCAATGGGATGCAAGAGCTTAAAGACAACCTAAAACTGTCTCAGACACAACGTCACAGAGTAGTTTGCTTTTCATTCCAGCCAGGAGAAATCCTTTTGGTACTGGTTGGAGTTATTGCCATTGAAGTTTAAGGTCATTTAGCAACGATTTCCCATTTATCAACAATCCCACCTGTCTGCAATGGGAATGCAAGAAAGACACAGTACATCTCTACCATTTCAAAGTCTGACTGGATCCACATGCTCAAAAAGGAAAAAAACCTTCAGTTTAGAGTCCTTAACTCCTCTTTTGTGACGACCCAGAACTGAGTGGACCAAGGGTTCATTCTCTTCTGAGAAGGCTCTAGGGAAATTTTTATTACATGGTACTTTTCCCTCTTTTAACATCCTTTCTGGAAAAGCAGGCAAACAAACTTTCACAACATGGAAGGAGAGCAACAACCATTTATATCAACATTACAACTGGTTTTCTCCATTTGAAGTAAAACTTTGGTATGTTCTGCACTCACTCACCAGACACACTTAAGTCACTCTCTAGGGTACAGATTTTAATAAGTAACAGGAAGAAAATTTTTCCAGATTAAAAAAAAAATAAATTAGGACCTTCATATATTGTCTGAAGAAAATATTGCAGCATTTCAAGAGTAATTTGGTTTTGGCTAAACAGATGACAGAAGTTCTTTAAAAAGAAAGGCCCTAAGACTGGCTTTTCAGGGGAACTTCTGCACAGTGTCTGCCACACCAGTTCCTCACATAGGCACATACAAAAGGAATACTTAGTTACTTTGGAATAGTGGAACAACTTCCATCAGACGTTCTCATAAGTGTAACAGTCCAGACAGTTAAATAGCCTCTCTAAAAATATTTGAGATTTGGTGTTACAATCAAATAGCCTACCAAGGTAATAAAATGTCTTTTCAGAAAATTCTGTATTTACAAATCATACTCAACATCACCATAGTTATGCAGATACTTTCTTCTAATGGTTACCACCCAATTCATTGGTAGATGCAACCTAAATTGAGAAAGAAAATACGCTTGGTGAATCAGAACATAAATCTTATATTTCCTCCCTTTGAGCTTCAACTCAACAGATGGCCAGTTCAGCTGATTCAATGATCCTTTTAATTAGAGCTCCAAAGGAGTACTGTTTGGGAGGAGGACGCAGCCTCAAGCTCACCACCACTCCTCCCAGCACGCACGTCCACAGCCCACACCAGCCCATGAACAAATAAACAAGAAAATCACAGCATTAGCAAGTTCAGCAGCTCACCTCAGGGTCATGCAGGCAAGGAGAAAAACCACCCAATCCAGTCAGAGCCTAGTGGCCAGCTCTCAAGTGGACAGTGCTGCTGCTTCTTTTCAGAACCACTTTGGTTCTGCTTGGCCAACTCCAAGTCAAGCAGCTCATGGGGCTTTTGGGGAACAGTCACACTGTTGGGACAGCAGAGTTGGCCAGTCAGTGGATGGGAAGATGGCACAGAAGATGCTCAGGGCCACACCACCTCCAGGTGCTCCTCATGAACCTGGCACACATGGAGTCATGCTACTGCACCAACTCAGTCACTCACAGCAGGTTATCAACACAGGAAACACCTCTCCATGCCTTTTATCCCTCCTTTAAGCTTAACCATGGGCTTGGCCAGCAGGGCTGCTCCTCGCTAAGACTGCCTACTAGCTGTATTTGGAAAGTTTTGTTTTCCAGGGTTAATAATTTCCTAGTACTTTGATCATTTAAATCAAAATCAGGAGGCTTCTTACTGAGGCTCTTGGGATGAACTTCTCAGAGAAGGGCAGAAACAGCAGCACACTGTAGTATGGAAAGTTTTGGGCCAGTCATACTGACACTACCATGAACAAACTATGGGAAGTTACTATATTAAAAGTGGACTAGAAAGTCAAGAGTGTGTGTGTGCGTGTGTGTGTGTTGTAGGGGGGAATTAGGCAGCTTGACTACTGCTAGTTTGGAGCAGAAAAGATTTACTATTTTAGAAGAGCAAGGACACACTTCTCCTTGGAGATCAGCAAAGAGTCACGTTGAAGACACTTTACCAACTATTCTAAGTCTCCAACATGGTCTTGTTCTGGCCATATTTAGGCCAATATGATTTTCTCTGTTCAAAAAAAAAAAGCTTCTAGAACTGTAGACACCATTTTTTCTGTCAGCTCTGGCTACCTGCAACCCAGCATCCCACAGGAAACTCCTCACCAGTTGTCCAACCTGATGCTGACAGGAATGACTCCACATTCCAAATGCTCTGCATGACTTAGAAATGAGATTCTCGCCAGCCTTCCGTGTGCTTTCTGAGGAAGCAAGAACACACCAGCTGGGATCACTAGAAGATGACAGAAGAGGCCCT
Organism: Pachycephala philippinensis; assembly: GCA_013397055.1. Classification (NCBI taxonomy): domain Eukaryota; kingdom Metazoa; phylum Chordata; class Aves; order Passeriformes; genus Pachycephala; species Pachycephala philippinensis. The sequence goes on along the minus strand of VWZT01011279.1, from coordinate 198,148 downwards.
GTACACTGCCAGGAGCCACAGGTGAGGAGCTGCCCCACCTCTCCCTGGAAAGGCAGCCTACCCAGCCTGCATGTTCCACACCAGCAGAGCACTCTGCTGAGTATGACATTAGGCTCTAGGTGTACCAGGGGCTGAAAAACTGACTTCTGGTGGCAAAAGCTTCCTTACTGTTTCAAATCAGCCTTAGATATATCAAGTTTGACCTACGACACAAACATCTTTATTTCAAAATTTTAAAAAACTCTACGAGAAAACCATTGGTGTAAGGGTTTTTTTACTATCACATTTCAAAGTGCTAAAGTAAAACATTTTACTCTTCCCAAATTTTCCATCTTTTAGCTCTCTTCTTCAGTAACTCCTATCAAACAACTTAGTTCAGATTCAAATTAACTGTTCCCCAGCTAAGCTTAGCTTTTACTAACAGCCTATGTTTCAGCCAAACTGAGTGAAAGAAAACAATCACCCATTTATTCTACATACAGCCATTCTACTTGTTCTTTCCTGTCCACATCTGCAGCACCATGACACATCAGGTTAACCTTCATGTTCCCTTGGGTCACCCACACAGTCCAGCATCCACCCTGGGGCTTGCCCAACTCCATGAGCAGCCGCGGCAAGCAGCTCTTCTGGCAAGAACCACTTCTCAAAAAAAATGCCTCTAAACTATTATCACCACACAAAACCTTCCCACCAGGTTAGCTTGGGGAACACACTCATTTGTATTTGCAGGGGGAAAGAAAGAAAGGCAGGGGACAGAAGAGACTTTTGATGACCTTACTTTATTTTCGAAAGGGCACCCATAACTCTTCTGGGTGCTCCTGCAAGCAGCAGTGGATCCCTACCCAAGTCATCATATGTTTTCTCTGGAAGACAAAGAAAATTAGCAGTATGGAAAAACTCACAGCTAGCTATCCTGACCAGAACTGGGAACCAATCAAGGGATACAGACTGATCCAAAACTCCAAGTATACCTGTTACATCATGGCTCTTATATACTTAAAGTTGGAATAGTCCAGACAGGATTAAGTAAATGTATTATTACCAAGATCCAAAGGAACACAGAACTGTCTGCTCTTCTGCTCATGACTTTCATCCAGCACCTTGGAGGCTGGACTAATGAAACACTCAATAAGCAAACACTGATAGCAGGCCGTGAACATCTGCTAGACTGCCTTGCTGTCTCAAACCAAAAGGCATGAGCTTATCATCACCTCACATAGTGGAGATTGAGACAGGAAAAGTGTTTCACCTGTTCTAACACAAATATTCATGTAAAAGTTTGATGCAACAGGAAAATCGTGCCATACCTTCAGATGCAGAGACTCCAGACTCTAGCACCAAGTTAATCAAGATACTTGCCTTTCTATAAATTTCTGCAGCAGTTCAAATGAAACAGTATAAACTGTACCTACCATGCTGCTATCAACTATCATGATGCAAGTACAGACAAGGAACAACTAGGCTTCTCCAGCTAATTCTTTAAACAGCTGATTTACTTTGAGAGCTGATCAGTGAGAGCACTCCAGATTTTTGTATTCCATTTCTACATGGAGAAACACGAAAAGCAGCAGATGTAGATCAAAAGATGACCAAAGAAAGTATTAACTATAACAGTTATGATATCGTAAAATTTTTTAATGCAAACCAGCTTGAGATTAAACAAGTACTATACAATACCCTGCCAAGGGTCACGTCCACAATCAAAATATTTAAGGTTTCAATTTTAAACCCACATACAAAGAGGATTAGTGGAATATAATTAAGAGAAAACCCTCTAGACTTTCACACAAGGTCACCACTTGTTGAGGGTGGTTATTTTGGCTGAGCATATTGTATGCTTGTAAAGTTGATGACATTTTAGTTACTTGATATTTGGCAATTTTTCATTGCAAAAGATCCTCCTCTCATGACATTGCACAAGGAACCTCATCTCTTTCCCTTGCCTAAGACTCTATTGGTTTAGCATTTTGGTTAGAGTTTTTCCTAATAGAAGTAATAGAAAAGCCCAAACTTGGGAACTGATCACACATAAGCTTTGGAGAAGGGCCTTGACTTTTTCAAAGTCTCTATTTTGAGCACAGAATTAAATAAGCATGTAAACACCCCATAAACCTCATGAATATCCAGCTTCAACATTATTTGGTTGCTACCTGTTGGTTTTAAGGACTGAGGAAAGAATGACCTTCTCTACCATCAAGTAAGGTGTTTCACACCATTATAGAGTCATAGAATAACAGAGCTTTAAAAGGACCCTCAGAAGTCACAGCTACATTTTCTAAAGCCAGTGAAAACAAGCAGCTCTGAAAGCAAAAGGTTTGCAACAAATAAAGCAGGAGAACTCTACGAAGGCATCCTGGGCAACATACAAGGGAGTTTCCCACTCACAGTAGCACATAAATTAAATCTAAGCGTACACTCTCAATTCTTTCACTTTAAATAGCCCCATGATACCACCAGTTTGTTCTTCTTTTAAAGAAAGGCAAAATTTTATTCTTTAAATGCGGCAATTCTTTAAAGTGCAAAAAGTATAAAACAACAACAGTTTCACGATTTTGAGTGCTGATTTTATTTCAAGTTAAAACAAGTTTTAAGGTTTCCACTCCTGCAGGTCTATCTCTGTTCCTACGTACAAAGGGTGACAAAGAGTAGGGGCGGGGGGAAACAAACAAACTCCCCATATGAAAACCAATTGAGTCCATCATTCCAGGGGAGAAAACAAATGTATCCCAAGATGGACAAAAGCCATTCCTGTCATATGCACATACAGGTATTCAGCACAGACAAAAATGCTTCTCATTCAACCTTTCATCTCTCTTTTGAAGGTAACACTGGTCTTCATTGCTGTTCAGCATCTGCAAAGATTCCTCAACTGCAACTGCACACTGCTAGAACATCCCCCTGATGCTCAAAAAGGTTGCTTTGTCAAGCACCACACCAAAACCCCACTTCAGCAAAATAATCACTGGACTAAAATAATAGCAACAAAAAATGACCAAAATCTACCCAAAATATCTTTTGCGTGCTCGCAGGTTGCATGAGGTATATATAGGAAAATGGTGGGGACATACACCAACCTTGATCACAAATAAACACGTACTGCAAGCATTTAAAAAAGAAAAAGCATTACCCATTTTAAAAGCACCATGGCATTACTGAAACGACCACTCATTTACTTGGTTTCTCTGCTGCAACACTGGTTGCATGATGCTTGCAAGTGACAGCAGCACTGCACCTAATGCAATCTATATCATAATATTCTGCACAGTTTCACAGCCTTGAAGTGGCTACAACAACAAGAAGTTGATTTATTACTGTTCACTGAAACAGAGAAGCCTTTCTTTGCCAGAAGTTTCAATGTCTGCTGATATTCGAATTTTACATGAACATGGAACTTCCTTTCTCTCCTGCTTCCCTGTTCAATAGAACACGGTCACATAAAATGTTTTTGCTACTGTCAGGATAGAAAAGGGCATCATTTTTGATTGAAACCTGGCATTTTACCTGTTCTGCTTCAGGTAACACAGCAGTGCATAGGAGGTGCACAGCCCTTTCTCTACATGCTTCAAGGGCATTTGAAGCATGTAGAGAAGCGGCTATGTTATCTCTGACACAAAAAGTTCTGTTTCTAGCGAAGTGTCTCTGAATGTCTGCTACATAGAATCAGTATCAATTAGATTGGAAAACACCGCTGAGATCACAGAGCCCAACCTAAGCCCAAACACCACCTTACCAGCTAAACCATGGCACTGAGTGCTATATCCAGCCTTTTCTTAAAGACCTCCAGGGACAGTGACTCCACCACCTCCCTGGGCAGCCCAATTCAACGTCTAACCACCCCTTCTGTGAAGAAACTCCTCCTGATGTCCATCCTGAACCTCCCCAGGGACAGCTTGAGACTGTATGTATGCTACAACACACATCCAAAGTGCTAGTGACAAGCTAAAGCACTAAAATGAAAACCAAGCCTGTAGCAGTCTAACATCCCGTATCAGAAGGAGCTACAGTAACCACCCCTAAAATCTTTCCTATTGACATTTGCAAGGAAGAGTATTTTTTGCCCTTTACAGATGGAAAATCAGCCTAAGTAAATTTCAGGTCATCGTTGCTGTCGTCATTTATCAGTTTATCTGTCTGTAAACCAGGCTATAAAAAACATACCATATAATAGCCTGGGTTCGGAGGGAACTTAAAGATCACGTAGTTCCAAAGCCCTGCCAGGAGCAGGAACACCTTCCACGAGAGCAGGTTGCTCAGAGCCCCATCTCGGACCTTCCATTTGATGAACCTCCAGCTGTTGGCTCAGGGCAACCGAGCCCTTCTCCCTACCCGATTTCAGCCTCACTTAAAGTACCTGCAAACGTTCAGGAGGGCCTCCAGCGGTCACAGCTACCTTTTCTCAAGGCAGTGAAAGCAGCAGGCTAATAGTCAGAGTCTCGCACCGGTATTTACGGGAGATTAAGCCCTCCTTTCTCTGCTGCAATGGACAGGGCGCCTCTCAGCCCCAGCCTCTGCCTCAGCGCTTAATTACGGGGGACGCGACGCCGCGGCCGAGGCGACTCCCCCACCACCGCCCGGGCGGCCCCGGCCCCCGCAAACCCCGTCCCGCCGCCCTACCCGG
>VWZT01011279.1:295-193467 GCA_013397055.1 Pachycephala philippinensis | reverse complement strand
CAGCGGCTCCCCATTGGCCGCTCCCGCCGCGCCCCGCCCCGGCCCCGCCCCGCCCCGCGCGCCGGAGGGGTCGGTGCGCTGGCATTGCGGCGTCCGTGGATCCAGCGGGATGGGGCCGGCCTCGCGCGGCCGCTGCGCCCCGCGCCCCGCTCCAGCGGGGTCAGCCCGGGCCGCATGGCACAGGACTGCGTCCCGACGGGGCTGGTAGTGTCTCCAGTGAGGGAGGCTCCGCACTCTCTCTGGGCAATATGTTCTAGTGCTCCGTCACTGCACGGGAAAGAAGTTCTTCCTCATGTTCAGGTGGAACTTCTGGATATCAGTTTCTGCCTGCTGCCTCTTGTCCTATTGCTTAGCACCACCGAGCAGAGCCTGGCTCCATCCTGCTGGCACCCTCCCTTCAGATACTGACAGACATTGATGAGGTCCCCTCTCAGGCTTTCCCAGACCAAACAGGCCCAGCTCCCTCAGCCTTTCCACGTAAGAGATACATCAGTCCCCTAAAATTCCTTCATACCCTCTACTGTAGCTCCAGAGAAGCTATCCCTGACACACAGGGCCAGCACCTTGGTTTTATGATGCTGACTGGTGAGTTAAGTGTATTATCTGGAGAGATTTACACACTGCACTTGGCAAGAGCCAACACAGCAGCAGAAGATTTAAGGAGCAAGATAGGGCAGGCTCAATCCATCACCACCTGCTCTTCCACGATTCCCTTTCCCCAACAGTCTTACACTGGATCTTTCATCGCATTTGGTTGTTGGGGAAAGAATTTTCTCCAAAATAATTTCTGCATTTGCCAAGACACACAAAATTGATCCTCTAAGACACATTTTCTCTCCCTTGCATTATTCTGTGTCTTTGAAAGATAATGCTTTGTGAGCGTGTTCTCTTAACTGCTCCTTACAAATATGTACAAACATACTATTTCCATATTCTTCCCATAGGATGTAGAGGTGATCAGGTCTACAACACTGAGACCTGCTCCATTATATGTTAGTGAAAAAACCCCCCCACAAATATAATTCTGAAAGATAATTTTTCACTGATAATTACTAAAGGCTAAATACAAAATAGCAAAGATACTTATTTTGGAAGTCCTCTGTTTTGTCTGTAAGGAAGTATTTTTTAATTAAGCAGGTAGTTTTCATTTGGTGTAGTACACTTTGCACAGAACCCTTTAACTGATATTTAGTGAAACTGATGGTGAAACTGTATATCTAAAGTATACATAAACTGACTGTATTTGTAAATACATGTTAACTATATATTTTCACATAATACAGCCAGAATCTATCTCCTTCCATGAGTCAGCATTTTCCTTCTCAAGGAAGTGAACAAAGACATTTTTCTTTTAGAGCTTTGATATTGAAGAATCTTAAACCCAGTGTGATTTGTATTATAAATTTTCACAAGGCGCTTGTGACCCTCATACTCAAGGAAGAATATGGAGGGTAGGTTTGGCATGCATTCCACTGTCCTGCAGCCCTGCTCCCCCTCCCCATTAAGACCACACTTGCCCCGATGTAGGAGGCAGCAGGGAACGCTCTTCAAAGCCATGTGTATGAGATCATAAACATTTTCTCTTGTAAATACATTTGTGTCTTCAACTAAGAGAGTGGTTGTTATGTGGGAGCTCCAAACAGTCCCTACCCCTGCAAGTTTATCTCCTTTAAATGTCTGCTCTGCTGTACGTTATTCACTCTCTCATGCTCCCGCCTTTGCAGCTTGTGGCTGTCCAGGAAAAGAGCACTTGTAAACACCTTGAATGCAGTTGGCAACCACAGCTGTGTCAAGTGTGGCTTTCCAGGATGAGAAAGCCTTGCAGTGCAGGGGTAGCCACTTCACAGAGGTTGGTATGTTCCCAGGGGCATCTTTGTGCCTTTGGGCAGGGAAACTGTAAACACTGACGTCTAGAACCAAAACTATTAAGGCTGACTACTGACACAGTGCTGCTGGGTGTCCTTGCCAGGCCCCATCCTGCATTCCCCATCTCTCAAAGGACATAAAGATGGGATGTTTATGGCAGGCAGCGGAGTCTGGAGAGGAACAGTAGGGTGTGCTCTGACATGGGAGAAGGAATTTAATCACATTACCATGAGAGCAGGTCTTAGCAGTCCTCTGCTATCAGATCAGCTACAAAAGAGGGGGCTACACACGTGAAGCAGGAAGAGTCTCAAACCTTCTCCCTTCACGGCCTCCCAAAAACCTCTGACCATTTTTCATCACTCTTTCATGGTACTGGGGAATGTGACAGCATTGGGGTACTTCTGTGCTACCACAGCGCAGTGACTTTCTCCCTTGTGCACAGCTGGTTTCAGCACCCCCAGGCTATGATGTGCAGGATGAGCACACCCTGGCTCTCGTGGTTAAAATGGTGTCTAGATCTCCAACCTGCAAAGCACATTTAGGCTGTGTGGGACACCACCAGCTCGCAACCAGAATGATAAAGGAAGGAGGACATGCATCCATTCAGCATTGTGGGGCAAGACTTCAGCTGTGAGCATCAGATGTGATGCACAGACACTTGCCAGCAGTAACCCTTATCAAAAATTTCTTATGTTTCCAAAAAATCCTTTCTTTTCTAAGAAAGAAGAGTATTAAATTACCTGTTGCCTCCACCAAAACCTCAACCTCTTTCCATTAACACAAAACTTTGTAATTTTCTTCTGTAATCAGTACCAAACCCTGCAATGATGATCATTAATTGAGATAGCCAGAGGGAACAAATGGCATTAATAATACAATTTTATTTTCCACAGACTAAACTCACAAATTATGTAGGGTCTTGTCACTTGAGACCATTCAAATGCTCCACTTCAAGCAAGTGTTTAAGTGGCTGCAAAAATGAATGCCTAAGCAGGCAGGAAAAGCATCACATTATTGACATTTTTAAATTCTGTATCAAGGTCAGTAGGTTGTTGTATTTTTCCATGTTGCTGGAGCATTCCCATATGAATCACATTCAGCAATGAGGATAGCCTGACTAAAGCTTTACTATCAGTTATTCCCCACAGATCATATAGCCATATTTATGCCTTATGTGGATTTACTGAGAGCTCAGCTATTCCCTTTTGCCTGGGTGCAGAGCAGAAGCCAATGTCACAGGCAGCCCAGACAATCTAGCAGCTCAAATCCCATTCCCACCCTCCTAACCCTCCTGTTTCAAATACATAGTAAAAAGATTAGCTGTGCAGATCAGGCTGATGCTGTTTAAGCACCAAGAGGCATATGGTTTTGTTAGCCAATTCCAAACACATAAATGTGGTTTATTTCAATTTTAACATGTGGGCTGCCATATACAGAATATAAATCCAGAACAATGAACTTTTAAAAGAGCTTTAAAGGAACTGAAAAGAAGCTGATAATATCAAGTGCTACAGGGAGCTTAGCCTCTTTCTCCTTACCGCATTGAATACCCTGATAACACGTCCCATTCTTAAACAGGCTACATTGCCACTGTTAGAAAGCTTTCTGTTAATGTTTTCAAAATCTTTCTTTTCAGCCCAAAGTCTAGAGTGCCATGTAAATTCCAAATCCTTACATGCAATTTATCAGCAGGCAGTAGATCAAATAAGTTATTGGAACGGCTTCTGTCTTCTGTGTATTTTAAAGGTCACTTTGCTACTGACGAGAAGAAAACTGCAGGATTCACTCGCACAGAGAGAAGCTAATTGCTCAACATTTCATGTAAGTATACTCAGACTCTTCCAAGCTGTTCATTACCATTTTTACCCTGACTGCAATGGAATTATTTAACATTTCAAACCACGAGACACACTCAATCACAAAGCTCTGCAGACATCATTGCATTTAAAATGCCACTTCTTTCAAGTGCACCACAAGTAGTGGTGTTCATTTTCCATTTTACATCAAGTCAGAAAACCACCGTTACTATCACAGCACTTTTGGCACTTCCTAAGCCCATTGCAAATACTTAGATTTCTATCATATAATATACCCTTTGTAATATTGACTTCCCCTCCTTTTTCTGCCCATCACTCATAGCCTCATTGTCAGTTCTATCAATATATTGCCTGCTTCTCTCTCTCCCTTTGTTTGCTGGAAGCCAAGCCCTGGCATCTGCGAGCCGTGTGTTTGACAATAGCGAGCTATTCAATTCTTCGTTTACACCACATGGGGGTGTTTGAGGCTGTGTAGGATGCCAGAGTCAATCTGGAAGTCATCCCGTTTGGAAAGGAACCAAGGGGCAAACAGATACATTATTTTCCCACTGATTAAAAGTTTTATCAGGGCAACCTGGTACAGGAGATTTTGAAAGGAAAAAGATGAAACGTCATAGGCTAGAAAACAGATGGAAGGGGAATTTTAAAGACATAATTGGATGTTCCCTGAAATCAAATAATCTTTACTGCGGACTTCTCTGAACTTTGTCTTATCCTTAAGGAATAATTTCAAATACGATATAATTTCATATTATTTCTATTAAAATCTCCTTAGACGGGATTAAGCAATCATTACCCACCTAAAAAGCATTTAGGTGCTTTCCATTCGTTTATTGCTCAAAAGTTCACTGCAGAGTCAAGAAGAATTGCTTACTAACATAAACAATAAATAAAACAAAATTTCTCCTTTGTATCCGCCTTCTTCTGGAGTCAAAGTGTACACAGATCTTTCTAATGTTTATCACTTCTAACATGTGATGGCTTTAAATCCAGCAAAGACCACAAAAAGTAACCAATACCCTGTGCTGGTTAACAGGTGTAATTTCTGTGCACAGCTTTGTAAAGCAAACACAGACACTGAAACGAAGCTGGAGCAGTTCTCAAGGCTTTCAACACCGCTGCAATGAGGAGAACGTTCCTGAAAAGGGAAAACTCCATAGGTCGGTATTAAGATGGGCGAAACAGCCTGTCCCAGGAAATCCCAAGTGGCAAAGCCTATTATCAGCAGCTGTTATCTATTGAGTCTGGCACTGGGATGGCCCGGCAGCCTGTGCTCTCCCACAGCCTGTTCCCAGGCACTGCCACACCTCTGCCTGCATTCCAGTTCCTGGAGCACACCGTGCAGGGTGCTTCTTAAAGAAACACACCAAGCTTAATTAATTTACAGGACCAAAAGGTACCTTGTAAAAGAAGCCGCTGCAATAATGTTTAAAGAGGATGTGTGATTCAGAATGAGGCAAAAGGTAATTCAGGGGAATTAAGGCTTGGGATGGCTGTCAGGTGTGCCGGGAGCAGGGCATCCTCTAAGCCCAGAGCTGTCCTCTCTGTTGTCAGAGAGGTGGAAACCAGGCTGAGGACACTTGTCTCCTTGACGCACCCTACAGGCTTGGGGCGGGCAGCCTTTCCTGGCCCTCCATCAGCAGAGCCCAGCACCACCTGGATGCAACAGGCAGGAATACAAACCACAGAGTCCCGGGAAGAGTCGCTCACTCCACTGAAATCCCCAGGCCTTGCCACTGACTTCGCAAGGCACATTAGCAACTGCAAACAAATACTGAGAACAAATTCCTTGCTTTTGTCATTTTTTTCCTCACCCTGCAGCATTCACCATCTCCTCAGGAGCAGATGAAAACCATTTGTGCATAAAACCACCTAGCTGCTTAGCTTTCCAGTGTGTTGCTTTTATGGCGGTGTAATGCACATATTAAAGACCACATACAGCAGACCCAGCTAATTTCACAGTATGACATTACATGTTATTATGTGGCCTCACATACCGACTTGGGTCTGCTTTACAGGTTTTATTGTGTCACATATTTGCATTTAGCGATGTGGTTTTGGCTGGGGTAGAGTTCATTCTCTTCATAGTATCTGGTATGAGGATTTATGAGCTGGTGTTTTGGATTTATGATAGAAACAGTGTTGATAATGCAGAGATATTTCCATTACTGCTGAGCAGGGCTTACACACCATCAAAGCCTTTTCTGCCTTTTCTGCCTCTCACCCCACCAGAGTGGACTGGGGGTGCACAAGGAGTTGTGAGGGGACACAGCTGTGACAGCTGGCCCCAAGTGACCACAGTGATGTCGACACCATATGGTGTCGTGTTTGGCATATAAAGCTGGGGTAGAAGGAAAAGGGGAACATTCAGAGCGATGGTGTTTTGCCTTCCCTGTTCACCCTTACACATGATGGAGTCTGGCTTTCCTGGCACTGACTGAACACCTGCCTACCCATAGGAAGCAGTGAATAAATTCCTTGTTTCTGTTTGATACTGTGCAGCTTTTGCTTTCCCTATTAAACTGTCTTTATCTCAACCCACGATTTTTCTCACTTTTACTCTTCCAGTTCTCTCTTCATCCTACTGGTGGAAGTGAGCTGCCAGCTGGGGTTAAACCACAACAAACATTTAAGATTCGCTTAAAAAATCTTTACTATACCCACACAGCGAGCTTTGAACATTTTCCACTTACAGAAGAGCTTTTGTCTAATACTCCCATAGCCACCTTCAAGCATCTGGTAACTTGATCTGGGCCAAATAATTCCGGAGTTGACAAAACCCAAGTCCAAGCCAATTATTCCAGTTTACATACTGGGGCAGCAGCTGCCGAAAATAATCACTGAATCATAGAATGGTCTGGGTTTGAAGAAATCCAAGTTAGTTTGAAGAAATCTAAGTTATCATCTAGTTCCAACCCCTCTGCCATGGGCAGGGACACGTTCCACTAGACAAGATTGCTCAAAGCCCTGTCCAGCCTGGCCTTGAACAGTTCCAGGGATGGGGCAGCTGAAGTTGCTGCAGTTGAGTGTTTTGTTTGTTTGGGATTTTTTTCGCTTTAAAGCAGGGGTCAATTTTGAACGGAATTACAATTCTTGAGTAAACTGTATTTTCCATTCTTATCGTGGTGAGGAGCAGATAGAGGCAAACAGAAATACAAACCATCCTACACTAAATTTAGCTGCAGAAAACCAGGAAGATGGGGCTGGCAGGCAGGGGATTTCCTCCCTCAGGTCGCAGTCTGATGGCTTTCCCTGTTCCCCTGCTGAAGCCGGCAGAGGAGGGCAGGCACCCTCCTTGTGCCCGTCCCTCAGCGCCGGGGCAGGCAGGGACACCGCCGCATTCCCGCGCTGCTGCCGGTGGGACGGGGAGGGACGGGACGGGACGGGACGGGATAGGAGGGACGGGACGGGAGGGAACGGGAAGGGAAGGCAAGGGAAGGCGGGGAACGGCCCCGCTTGCGGCCGGGCGCGGCGCTGCGGCTCCACCTGCTGGCGAGCGGCGAGAGCACGGCTGCTGTGCCCGCCCGCTTGTCCCGGCGCAGGGAGTTTTGAGGAAAACCCTCGGGAGAGGCTGGAAGCGCCCCGCAGCCAGGCGAGGGCTCCCGGGCATCGTTACCCTGCGGAGCACCGCTTGCGGAGGCAGCAGCAGCAGCAGCAGCAGCAGCAGCAGCAGCAGCAGCAGCAGCAGCAGCAGCATCCTTCGGGGATGGGCGGTCGGGGAGCGGCGCTCACCGCAGGGAGCGGTGACATCCATGAGCGCCGCTCTCGGTCAGAGGGAACATCTCCGGCCAGAAGCAACCGTGGGGATCGGAACACCCGAGATAATAAAATAACCCCCCTCCGACCTGTATTCTGCGGACAGTCATCCTCGTCTAGTGGCAAGGAGGAACGTCCTGGCTCTCCGCACCCTTTGGAACACTGTTATCCATCAGTTTGGGGGTGGTGGGGGTGGTTTGTTGTTTGTCTGTTTGTGGGTTTTTTCCGGTTTATTTTTTTAAGGGCAAAAATCTGCCTTCTTTCGCAGCGGTGGGTAGTATGACAAAAGTTAAACTACTGTGCTTCTACAACACCACACAGACAAGAAATGCTCAAATTAACATTGTTTGGTATAGTTTTGTAGAAAACAAAGTCTTTTCTGTTTAGCACAGATGATGGATTTAGAACTGCTTGTACTATAAGATAAATAATACAACAAAATACGCTAAAAAGGTCTGCTAGATCATTCTTTCCAGTAAGCCATTCATTTAATCTAAAGTCCTGGGAAATACAGTGCGCTGAACCCTGACACTCATCGACCAGTGTTTAGCAGTAAATAAAGCAAATCCCATTCCTAAATCAGAATATCAATTTTAAGCCTGACATGATTGAATTTTAGCTGATTTGCATTAATTACAGAAGTACCATTGTGGTAACAACACATTTCCAAACAAGCCTAGAGGGATGGTTTCTTGGCTGCCTGAAGGTATCGTAATTGCTGCCAAAAGCAGTGCTCCTCCTGCAGCTCTGGTGCCTTGCATTGGTGATCACACAGCTGCTGACCTGGCTGAGAACTGTGCAGAGGGCCAAGCCAAGCCCACCCTCCGCACCATCATTTATTCATTAGTGTCAATACGAGGAAATCTGTAGCTTGGGCAGGACAGGGGGAAGGCTGGATCATCTCTTTCACAGGCTTAAGCCACCTGGGAATCTATCCCTGAGGTCTTGGAAAATATGAAGATAGCGAATGATGGAAGCTCATTAAGACCAAAGAAAAAGAAAATTATTACATTCTTTTTTTTTTTTTCTTCATGTATACTGTAAATATAATTACTGAAAAGCAGACTTAAAAGTAAGTATTATTTCAAAGGCATAGCACTTCCAAAAGGACTAAAATTTTCCATGATCTTTAGGCTTGCTTCAGTCCTTAAGTCTCTGGCCCAGAGGTGACTTGTACATGAGCCCAAAGCTGACTTTCTTGTGACTTGACTGATGACAACTGAGACTTCTTTGTGTACCCTTCCACCAGGCCTGCACCATGATCTTTCATCTCACCAGCTGTGAGATGATGATCTCTCCATGATCCGGTGCTGCAATCCTGTGCCAAGAGATGCAGACTATTTTCGTTCTGTGTATGGTGCTGATTCTTTCTTTTGGTTTCACAGTGATAGAAAATTATATATTGGGTTATGTTAGTCCACAATAAAAATAAATAACTGCAAGAACAGCTCGTGTAGGTCTCAAAATCTTGTGTTCAGCCACTGTTTCCCGTGTAACCGTGGTGTCCATACGGCAGAGCTGTCATCTCTATACATTTAATAGATGGACAAGCTTCAACACTCTTCAGTCAGGCTGGCAGAGTGATGTGTGAATCTGCTGCCATGGACGAGACAGCAAATTCCCTGTTGATCACCCAATTCAAATTAAGCACATGTAATCTCACAGTGACACTCATGACGGTGTTAACGTGGTGCGTACATAGAGATACATGGGATGAAGGGAGTGTCCGAAGGACTGCTCAGCTTCCAAAATTAATGTCATGTAGGAGCTCTGAATTCTAATATGGGTCATTGACACCAAGCTCCTGTAATCACTGTTGTAAAGGCAGAACCTTTTAACTGTGTCAGTCTTCTGTGTGCTCAGAAGGGGTGTGGGTGATGTTACAGGTTTTCCAGTTCGTGGCAGGATGGGGGAGTCCCATCAGACTCCACCATGGAGGTGTACTTTATTGGAGGTGGCGGCGGCTTGAAAGATGGAGGTCTGTTCATACTGAAATAGAAGAGAGAAAATTCACTATCACACAGAAGTCGCATAAAAGACAGTTGTAAAATGTTCGCAGGAGGAGGAGGATTGGCACTAAGTCATTATAAGAGCACCTGACGTTAGCTCTTACGTACTGCGACTTCCCTGAGTGTGTTTCCCCAGCACACCTCCCGGTATTCATTTGGCTCAGCTCCCACCTTGCAATTTTACTTCATTCATGTTTTAAAAGAACAGAACATGGTCCTGATGAACCATTCAAAACCCTTGCACAGGCCTTTTGCTCACACTGCTCTCTGAAGGTATATTTAAAGACTCGTCACTTTTTTTGGTCAATTTGTAAATAAAGGTCCCATCCCAAATCAGTTAAAAAAATCAATCCTGTTTTTACTTTTGATATGCAGGATTTGCAGTTGTGTTTCAAGAGGGTTTTTTAGAATCATAAGTGATTAATTATAACTATGATTTTTTGAGTATTTTAGTAATGTTAGTAAGATTAAAAATAGTTATCTCTTAGATATTGCTTTCACCAGTATATCTTGGTGTTTTAGTAGGGAATCAAACTTTGGTGATAATTACAAACTCAATGCTTCTTTGACTGGGATTGAGTTTTGGGTAACCTACTTTCACATATATTATTCAAAACTCAAATAGAGCTGCCCTAGAAGTACAATTTCATTAAAACATATCCTCAAGTAACCATAGAAAATGAGAGAGGAAAAGCAGCTGGCAGGGAGGCTAATAGAAATGGGGGGCTCAGGGGACAAAAATTGACTGTTACTCTTCACTTACACCCTGAAGCTGCACTGCAGCTCTTTCCTTAAAGTTTATTTTAAAGATAACCCACAGAACAGATGAAAAGACTGAGAACACTCCACTTTTCATACTGCTGTATGAAAAAAATGGCATTAGTGATCCATGTACTTAAAGGCCGTGTGTGCTCTGTGTCATCTCAAATGAAAAGGAGTAAATCCAAACAGCTGGGTTAGAGTTTGCTCTGCCCTCTGTGCCACCGCTCCCACCCCTGTGGCTCCATTCACTTGTACTTACATCTCTTTCTGGTACTGACACCACTTCCTGATGCCCAAAGCCACTAGAGAGCTGCAGAAGAGGAGCAGGACAGCTACCACTGTTGGCCAGGGGAAGCGACTGGCTTTGGTGTTCCTCCCGTCACCTGGAAGGGACACACCAGTCAGAGCTCGTCTGAGTGTCCTCAAAGGAGGGAAATCCGGGCTTGCTGCTTGTGGCTCGCTGCTCCCTGCCCCGCACAGCACTGGTGTCAGCGCAGCCCCTCACCACCAGGATGAGGATCCCAAATTCCGAGCATTGCAGCTCTGATTTATGGACTTAGCCCACTTTTGCTCTGACTGGGTGTGTGAAATGATTTCGGCAACCCACTGGTTCACTTGACAAGATTATTTAGGCACAGCCCAGAGAGCATTTCATCCAAAACAGCCATTGGCTTTCTCTGTTCCCCTGTGAACTGCTCTGCTAGAAGCTCACAGTGCAGACGGGCACATCTGCCCAGCCCAGCCCTCCTTCCCAATGGTTTATTTTTCACACCGCTGACACCAGACCTTGCCAAAACGTCTGGCCAAGGGCTCAGCTGCCTTTTGAGGTGAGCTCTTGTTGGCAGCACAGCATCCCAGTCCCATTCCAGCTGCCTCTCCCCACTGTAGTTCTGGGATTCCCCTCCCCTTCCCCATTCTGCACAGTCACCCTTGGGGGTGCTGACAGAGGTGCCCTTGGGTCCTGGGTATGGAGAAGAAGGAGAGAAGCACAGTCCTCCTCCAGCTGCCAGAGGGTGCAGCAGTGGCCGGGGTGCCAGAGAGGTCCATGGGTGGTACACCTCAGTGTCACCTCCCATTGTGCTGGCATCACCACCCTGTGCAAGGCTGGCCATACTGGTGTGGCACCCAGCCTGGCTCTTACCCACCACGGCAGCCAGCGCTGTGGCCAGTCCACCCCGCTGCATGAGCCGTGAGATTTCCCTGGGGCACAACACTGTGACTGGCCAAATTTTGCTGCTGGAAGAAAACATGCACTGGAACTTTGCTTGCAGATGGAAGGAGAAGGCTGGAATGCCAAAAGCCTGTGACAACCTGTGGTATGAGGACACAGCAGCTGTGACTCCTCTTTTCATCTCTTTTCCCTTTTTTTTGAAATCCCCTGGTCAAATGGACACGATGCTCCAGGTTCTGTGCTTCTGCAATGGCATGCTGAAAGAAGAGGATTTGTAGGATAATGTCTCACCAGTACTGTTCAGCAGGCTGCTGGTAGTAAACAAACCTTTCCCTCTGGTAACTGAAATTGTCTGTTCTGTGATGCTGTAGGACAGGTTACCTAAAAAGATATGGGCATAGAACATTTTTAGTAACTTACTTGGGTTTTTTAGATGAAGGTTGTCTTTTGAACCCACTGTTATTCAACCTGCTGAAAACAGGAAATCAAATTCCAGGATCAGGATCACTTGGCAAGATGCCTACATTTTTGGCCTACAACCTGGTGTTAGGTAAAAAATATACTTTTATCAAATTAAAGAAGAAAGGAAAGGAAAGGAAAGGAAAGGAAAGGAAAGGAAAGGAAAGGAAAGGAAAGGAAAGGAAAGGAAAGGAAAGGAAAGGAAAGGAAAGGAAAGGAGAAAGAAAGAAAGAAAGAGCGAGCAAGCGAGCACCTGTTAAGATATTCCAGCAAGCCAGCACTGAGCCAGCTTTGAGCTGCACAGCCGTATGGGAGAATGATAAGCTTTTTACCTCTTTGATGGTAATGAGAAACCTAAAGATATTAAGTGGCTTAGCAGGAACACAAAGAGTCTGGCTTTGTCATGGCTGAGCAAAACCTCAGTCTCCTCTGTCAAGTACTGTCTGAACCACAAAAATCTGTTTATAGACAGTTTTTTCCTTTCCTAATACAGTTAAGCTACTGATGTTTAAGATCAGTGCTCCATATGGACACATTTCTGTTTTTTCTAGCCATCTCCACATTCACAGCTTCTGAAATAATAGCTAAAATACTCAACTAGACAATGGCACAGCATTTCCAGAGCTGCCACTTCTGATGGCACTTCTGATGTGGGGATTCAGTGGTGGAATCATTCAAATTTGTACAAAAAGAAATCATGTCCTTTGATTACCTTACAAGCCTGTACATGACTACTTCATTAGTCTCTACTGTGCTTATTTTGTACTCTTTGACTTTCTCTGATGCAAACAACAGATGAAATAACAGAGGAACCTGAAAGTCTCTGGTATAACTGCCAATTTATAAACCCAAGACAAAAAAACCAGCTTTAAATTATGTAAATAACCAGACAGAACCCAGAAAATCTCTTTATTGTGAGATGCTTGCTAGCTTTGACTGAAATTGAGAGTTCAAGAGTGTGTGTGTATATATGTAAGTATGTATGTGTGCATTAAAAAGCCCTACAAAAATCAGTCCAATTTTAGGGCACTCTAAAAATTCAGGGAGATTTTTGGATAGTAATTCAATTCTTTTCTACTTGCTTATTAGGCGTTTGATTTTATGTGAATAAGCATGACAGATCTCACATATGTAAAATGCATGGCATTTTACAAAGTTATATACAAAAAAAAAGGCATATACACTTAGAGATCCAACAGCACTGTGCTCTATACAGCACACTGATGAGCACTATTTATTCTTATTTACATAATGGCTTGTGTTAGAGCATCCCAGGACCAAAATGATAATGGTCATCGCTGTCCTAGGAGCCCAGTGGCCCTGAGAGGGTGCAGGGACACATGTGTATGCCTCAGCAGGCTCACTGGTGCCTGTGTGCTCTGAAACTGCCCTCAATTACAGCTGCTGGACTGAGGACCCTTCAAGGCCATTATCTTTTGCTGGTGTTCAGGCAGACACAGGTGCAGGGACACAGTGGCAGGGATGTGGGGATGAGTGGTGCAACGCATGTTAGCCCCTGCAAATAGTAGAGTAATTCAGCACGCTTTTAGCAAAAATTGCAACCAGCAAGCTGTGCAAGAGCAGAACTGTGAAGCATTAGAAGCTGTCACAAGGTTGTGGTGTAAATGCACGGTTGTGGGTTGTACGAGGGTAGATCAGCACCAGAGTGCTACCAAAAATACATCCACAAAATGGAAAGTGGCTGCTACATTTGTGCCTCAGCCAAAAGACGACTCCCATGCAAATGCAAAAGCACATTGACAGGTCCTGCCTGTTCCAAAAGCACAAAGGCAAACCAAGATGTTAAAAAAGAAAAGTCACTTTGGGCTTTGTACTGCTGAGCAGAGATTTTCTAAAGGGAAAGATTAGTGAAAAAATGTTCACCCTAGGGCTTTTTTTTATTGATTTATTGATCTTTAATGAGGCTGTCTTTCAATGTTCTATTAGCCAGCCTTTATTGCTCCACATTATCTCATTATTTCACTGCTGCTCTGCGATTTTATTTAGCTTCTCCAGCAATGTATTTCATCTATAAACTACCTTCAGCACTCACTACATTTGCCTAGCAACTATCTCAATTGTAATATTATTAAAATAAATATGTCTAATGAAACTGGGATACTTAAATGTTTTTTCATTCCTCTTTTGCCACTGCAAATCCTTGACAGCTTGGAAACCCGAGCCTTTATCTTCTAACTCTGGAACTCAACAGGGAAATTGCTTCTATGAAATATTGAAAATCTGATACACATTACTCCACCCGACTTTTGGCCTCTGCTCAGACACAGCTTTTCCATGCTTAGTAATAATTTTTGTGTGGTAATGTGGTGACTCTCAACTAGCAGCTGAAAATAAGCACCACAGAGCTAATGCTCTGAGAAAAGGCATCACAAATTGAGGACCTGAGGACCTGCTGCTGTGGTTTTTGCAAGATGCTCCAGGTTACAACCCAACACTCACTAAGCTGGTGCCACATTTGCACTTTGGCTTCATAACTCCCCTGTTGCAGTCCTGTGAAGCAAAGGAGATGCATTGTCTACTCACGTGCTGTTGTCAAAGTCTCGCTGAATGCCGTGGCACTGGTGTAGCCTTTTGCCTCTGTGGTAGAAGTCAGTGCTGCTGTTGAAAAGCACACAAGCTTGTAAAAATGGAACCATATCACTTGTTTTTCATTTCCCCCCTCTTTCTTCCCTGTTTTCTGACTAATGAGATCAAACATGAGAGGTGTAGCCCACTGCTCAAGATGCTGTCTTCCCTCAGACAGGCACTGCACAACACTGTGCCTGGTTTGAAAGCCTATCACAAGCTAGAAACTCAAGAGGAGGTTTACTGAGGTACGTAAATAAACTTAAACAAAACATCTGAAGCATTTTTATATTTCAGCTTAGTTTCAGGTGAACCTCAGGAGCTTGAGTGCACTGGCTTGTTTCGACCTGAAACCAGTAGAGCAATGAACAAATGTACATAAATCAGAATTTAGACAGGATGTCACCAGCTCCAGTGAAACAAAACTGTTTTCCCAGCTAGCAAAGAGAAGTTTTGAAGAAGTTAGAGTAGAAGGGTCACACCTGCAATGTCTGATGCCAAATAACAACTTCTTTAACATTTTCCTTTAAGCATTTTTTTTAAATGCTAAGATTTCTAGAGCTCAGCTAGCTATTTATCTGATACTCAAACACAGACAGATGGTGGCTAGCACACAGACCTTCATTTTCCCCAGAGAACTATTTCACATTTACTAAAAAGAATCCATCTTTCTTAACAACCGTCTCATTTTTTGAAAAATATCGAGCCATCTGAACAAACCTGAGAAGGTGAACTGCAGCTGTAACTAATCACTCAAAGCCTGAGCAACTCTGGCTCACTGATGGAGCTGTTGTGGAAGCTAAGCAAAACCAGGCTACAGTTTTAACAGCCTTCGTTTTGCTTCCCCTCTTCCTCCTCTTGCCTATATACGTGCACTCTTCCCTCATATCCATTCTCAGCTGTCTCTTAGGTTTTCATTAAAAACTTGCAAAATAACAAGAACTGAACCAAACCAGTAGATTAAAACAGCAGGCTTGGCCTTGGTGTCCTATGTCGACTGTAGCCTGGAGGATTTGCTCAAGAAGCTGATGGTGGCACCAGTGTGAGGACCAGCAGTGAGCCAGAGAGGAGAAGCACTAACCCAGCGTTGTCATACCATGACTGGCACACGTTGGGAGCATTGGTTAAAAGACAATTGGTTCCTGGGCTACTTGCAGAAGAAAAACAGCTCAGATCCATCTCACGTTATGAGTTTGACCTCGTACCGCCTCAAGCAGAGAAAATGTATAATTCAGTGAGGAGAATCCTCTCTGTTCACATTGCATATTTATAGCCTTTGTTGTTAATTTTTTTGTTGAGACGGAAGGGCTTTCAGCCCACTTGGACAAGCAACTTTGCTTTTCTGCTGTCAGCCAGGCGAGTGTCTCTGTTTTGGGGATGGGGAAGGCAGCATGAGAAGCAGCAAACTTTCATTTCAGCACTGTTGCAATCTGTATTCCTGCCTTGGCATATCTGAGTGAAGCCTCTGTGAGCCCCAGGGCTTTATGTTAAGTGATTCAATGCCCAAAGAGCACTCTTTTGGGGCGGGCCAAAGCCTTGTGTTTAGTATCTTCCTCCAGTATTCTATTTAGGTATGATATTTAATGAAAGACAGTAGGCATTCTTTGTAAACTATAATAAAACTAATTAACTTTGTAAACACTAATAACACTCGATGTCTGTTCAGTTGCCAAAATTAAGGAATATATCCTAAAAAGAGCATTAAAAAAGATAAAATCAAGACAGTATTTTCTCATCTATTTATTCCTGAACTGTGGTTACACTGACAGTGGTTAGTGTACTTCCTAGTGTGTTATGCACTAGGAAAAGAACTTCAGTGGACATTACATTTCTTGCTTCAAAGAAAGTATGATGGTTATTGTGTTTATGTGTCTTTCTTCTACATTGTTGAAGCAATAGAGAAAACATTTTGATTCAATTGATTACCTTGTGTAGTGGAAGCAGGAGCTTGACTTGTGAAATCCAGAGAGGCCACAGATGTCGACTGGTGCTCTAAAGACAATTCACATGGTATCACATTTAGTCGATAGGTTCTTCAGAAAATATTGTTAATAAGTCACAAAACAACCTGGATCAAAGAGCCTGCAGTAGCTGTTGGGTAAATGCAGACTGTGCAGCAGAAATCCTGCTGTGGGAGTTAAGGCTAAGTGCTCAAAACACACGTCACAGCTCCAGTGGGCACTTGCAGACGGCTGATGTTACCAGGGCTGACCCTTTCCTGCTGGCTGGCTGCAGGCATTGTTATTTGTGCTGTTGTACACAGGTTCAATTTGGCTGCCGTGGGTTGGATCATGCACTTGAATGCGGTGTGCCCCAGCTAAGCCAGGGCCTTGCCAGAAATGGTCCATGACAACAGGCCACAGCCATATAAGCCCAGGAGATCACCTGCTCTTGTGGGTTCTCCTCTGAGTTGATGAAGAGAGTTTTATGTAATCCTCCATATCCCTGCTCTGGTAAAACAGAGTTAGTTATATGACTAATGAATGGGAATGATGCCCTGCTGTTGGGTTGAGGAAAAGTGATGGCTTTTACTTTTCTATCACATGCACCTGTCTGTCATAATAGGACGAAATTATTTATGGTTTTGTGGGCATATTATTCCATTTTATAAAAATGCATAAGAATAATATATAATATTCAGCATGCCATCTTACACGCTGTCCTAACACGGCAGTTTTAGCAAGATTTCTGTCAGATCTCTGCTTGGATAACCTCACAGCTCACAAATTCCCAAGCAGCAGCACATTGATACTGTCAGTATCAGAGCACACTGACCTTTCCCTGTCACACCTCTGACTCTGAGTGCATGGCATTTAGATAGTGGTCAAGCAGAGATCCTACATATATTGAATAAGTAATAAAGTATTTTTCCCCCTTACCTGAGGCTGTCATGACAGCTGATGTAAGTGTTGAATTACCAAAGTCTGTAACAAATCAAAGCAAACATTCAGCATGAGAAAGGTGTTTATTCTGCTTTAGGAAAGTGGGTGATTCAAAAGTTCAGGAGCAAGAAAGTACATCACACCTAATTTCCAAATAATCTTTCCATGCACAACTCAGCCAAGTAGTTCAGAAAGAAACATGAAGCACCTGAGACTGAGAAATCTCTAGGGAAACAAAGATTTTGGGGAAAAAATTTTGGAGCCCCTGGCACCTCAACTTAAAAACCAGAAATGAATCACATGGGTTTATTCCATACAAAGAGAGAGTCACCTTATTAGCACAGATGCTGAAATAACATTTATGACCTGGTGGTGGCACCTGCACGGCTCCATCCATGAAGCACTTCAGAGGCTGCAACTCTGACAGGAAATTTCAGAGACACTCTGCACTGAAAAGTGCTCACTGAGTCCTCAGAGAAGAGGAGGGGGAGTTATTCCTTCTAATTAAAGAACTGTTAGCTACACAGGCAAGCTCAGCAGAGACACCGTCCTGCCCAAGCAGCATATATGTCCTGAGATGTCTGTTTTCTTTCTTTATTTTTCCCATCAGGAGAGGCAAAGTACTCCCTGAGTAGGCTAGGAGGATGGATTATGTCTCCCCAAAGAGGTCCATGAAGGAAGTGATCTATGAAAGCTCACACACTTCATTAGAAAGCATATCTGGGAAGGCAGCCAGAAGGTACCTCTGTCTGGTCAGGCACGTGTGGAGGGCGTTGGGTGGGAGTGACCCTCTGCAGACTGGATTTTAAGGAAGCACGTAGCTATCCACTCTCCAGCTGCTTTTCTGTGCTAACACTTGTACCTCCTTTGACTGCTGCTCTTGCATTTGCATTTCAGCTTAGCCTTGCCTGCGCTAACAGGGATTTCACAGTGGCTGGCTGATGTAAAGGACTCCTTACCAAAGATGTGACAGGTCTAAAAACCAGAGCGGTGAGGCTCTTTGAGATGTGCCTGGCTCCCAGATGGTTCTGCAGAGTGTGCAAGGTGAAGCAGGGTGGTGGCCTGATGCAGGTTGGTAGGGTTCCTTTGAGAGATCACTTTGCAGAGGCCAGCAGAGGAAAAGGTCTCCCTCTCTCAGGGCCTCGCAATATCTGGGATGGTTTTGTGGTGCCCAGTGGGGTATTGGCTGAGCCCCCAGGGCCTGCCACAACCTGCACTTGCAGAAGCTTTTCCCACAAAACCCATACTTTTATTCATGCCATCTGCTTTCAGCATTTCTCTGACACACTCATGTAACCCCCTGCTAAAGTGCAGCTGCCTCCCACATGGAGCAGAGCGAACTGCTCCAGGAGAGATATTTCCAAAAGGCTTCAGCTGAGGTGTGGAGAGAACATTTATCTGTCTGCAATAAGCTGATAATAAGACAAACTTGCAGGAGAAGAGGAGGGATTTACCAAATTTACACAAATTAAGAAACATCTATCAGTTCTTTAACACAGCAAAAGTGTTGAGGATCTTGGCTGTTTACTTAAGCAGAAGGTAGAACCGTTAGCAGGGCTGTTATTTTTAATTATTAGTTCAGTACTAAAAGAGTTCAGTACTATATTTAAATGCCAGCTGAAGCATCACAAATAACATTAAATGCCCCTCAAGGCTGGAGTTTAATTATGCTTGGTCTTAATTATGGTAGATTACATCACCAAAATATTGGTTTATAGTATTTTCTCTGAAGTCAAAGCTGCAGAAAGGGCTACCCATTTAGAGTAGTAAATGCTACAACAGCTTTAGGACTTTATAAACACACCTCAAACATAACGCGAGTTATTTTATGCTCTAATTTATCCTACCTATCCTATCTGAAACAGTGGTAGTAAAAACTTCAGCTGAGGCTTCATTAGATTTATTGTCTGTAAAGGGAAAAAAAAGGAGAAAGATTAAAACAGTTCTTAAAAGTAGTTATAAAGGCTGAAAATTTGGTTTGGGCTTGTGTCATACTGTGCACCTTTGCAGAAGGTATGGCTGAGAATTAATGTAATTCTTTCCTTTCTGTCACATCTAAATACCTTAACATTTTTATACAGAGTGGATCTATCTTAGCATTAGCATAGCCTGCAGGCAAGAACATAGACTGCTTTAATTGACAGCTCTACGATGTGAATACATTTCTAGAAAACTGCAAATTGAGGGAAATGAGTCATTTTGGAGAAAAATTACGATTTATCTCCGTCCCCTCTGAAGTTATGTTTCCAGAGGAGTAAGCTGTGGCTTTTGCTGCAGTCTTACTTTGTGGAAAAACATACCAATAGGAATATACACAGCCACAAGAGAACCCAGCTGAGTTGCAAGTAGTTTCCATGGTAGGTGATGTGCCCCTAGATGCTGCTAAGGGGTCAGCAGCTCAGTCCTATTGTCTGTGCAGCAGGGAGCATACATAATCAAAAAATTTTAAAAAGGTAGAAATATGCATTTGCACTTGAGGGGGAGACATGCACAAGAGGGTGCTAAAGGAAATCTGTCTGCCCTTCTCAGCCATCACCCTGCATCCTCAGAGGTGCTGAAAACCGTACCACCAAGTCTCCCGCTTTCACCAAAAAAGCAGGACAGTATTTCTCCCCACTTCCCTAATCATGTAGCCAATTCTTACAGTACAGGTTATAGGGCAGTTTCTCTACCATCCACAGCAGTGCAGCCTTTTGCATGTTTTACTGAAGACGTATAACACAGTCCTGAGTCTGAGGATTTGGTTTCCCAGGGAGCCACGAGTGCTCAGTGAGAAACACATGATTATAATAGCTCACTGGTGCCATGTGGCTATGCTAGAGTATTTTTGGGTATGGGGAGTACAGCAAGATTCTGCTTAAACAAACAAGTATCTTCTGTTTGTGCAGGAGTTTCTTAGCTCATTTAGAGGCTTCAGCGAAGATTTGAGCTAAAAAACCTGCCAGAGAGTTCAAGCTGTGTGATCAACTTGTACAATAAAGCTTCTATACTCTTGGCATTTCTTCAGTATTTTAAATAACAGAGAATACATGTGTTTGGTGTTCTTAACATTTTAGATGTGTCCTAGCTATGAAAAACCTACCGAAGGAAACAAATATTTCTTCTGATGAAATATTCTTTGTTTCATTCCATGGAAAGGGAAACAGACACACACACGAGAATGTCTTATGTGTCTCATGGGTCCCTTGCAGTATCAGCGTTGATCTCAACTCATAGAAACCTTCACTGTCTTGCAAGTCTTCTTGTACCACAGAAATTTCTTGGGGAGAGGAAAAAAAAAGAAAAGACCCTCTTGTTACACTCTGAACTATAAGTCAGAGCTGTGCAAAATATTGGTGCTGGAAAGCAGGCTCACATAGCCGCAGGTTTCTTTGCTGAGGCACTGTCAAAGATTTGGCAAGAATGGTGTGGTCATGCCAAACCATAGTTCTGGTCACAGCCATATGCCAGCTGTTTGCTTTGAGGAGGCCTGGGGCTCTCCCCTTCAGCCAGATAGACACCTACAGGTTCCCTGTGGCAGGAGTGGATAACAGCCATGACTTTCCCTGGGAACCAGTCCTGCAGCTGTGCTGTTTTCTTGTGGACAGGTTGCTTTACCTCCAGGCTGCTCCGTCAGGCTTGCTCTGTCCATGTGCCACAGGAGGCTCGGCTTGGGAAATGCCTTCCTCACGACACAGCTCACGTTAGGCTGCGGGACAGCAAAAGGAAGTTGTTAAGTTACATATATTTATATACACACACGTACATACATACATACGTATATATATATATACATACACAGACACACAGACACATATATCTATACATCTATATAGATATATCTATATCTCTCTCTCTATATATGTATGTATGTTAGGTGAGCCTCTGACACTTCCCTCCTGGCTGCCATCTTCCAAACTCTTGTACAGACAGTCCTTGTTTACTCACAGTCCTGCTCTGGAAGGAAGCACTTTCTTCCTCTTTATTGTGTTTCTTGCCCACTCCCCTCATTTTTCTGACTGTGGACACTCTCGAATGAGAGCCCAGGGACAACCCCGTTGCCCTGGGTGTCAGGCCTCCAGTCCTGTGCTGTAGCTGGAGAGATGTAGAGTGACCCCCACTCTCCTGCCCCCGGTGACAAACACCCACATGGAAAAACACTGGAATTGGTAATGGGCATGGTGTGTGTGAGGAGAATGAGACACTTTCTGATTGCCATGTAAATCCTTCCTTCGTTAGGCAGATAAAGAAAATAATCCCATGAAAAAGACTGCCTAGCCGGATGGTATGTTGAATATACAAAATTAGATACCTTTGTAGCAGACACAATATGTAAGAGATTTCCAGAAATCACAAGGAATTGCATGCTTTAGATGCAGTAGTCCTGGTTCTGTGCCAATTGTTCCCAAGATCTGTGTTTGTGCTCTATTTAATTTCTCAGCAAACAACAGATGGGCAGGACTTTAATATCAAGGCTGGATGAAGGGTTGGGCACTAACAGAGTGAGAGGTCTCATCTTCATGCTGCCTGGACATTCCCAATTATGTTTATTTAGCAGGTTATGACACTGCTAAGTACTAAACACTGTTATAAGAGAAATGGCCTTGCTCTTTTCAACAGAAGAAAAAAGCATGTGCTACTCATGCAGCACAAACCCCTCTTGCTCCCTCTTTCAAAGAAAGTGGTTCACAAATTTAGTTGAAAGCAAGCTTGATGTATTGAAGCCAGCAGAAGTCAATTGTTCAGTACAAAGACTGAAACTACCCAACTAAAACTCCCTGCCATGGTAAACAGCACATGAACTTGTAGTGTAATTGCTTTCCCCTATTTTCCTCTTCATTATTCCCTTATTTTTCAGGCACTTTTAGGTCATAATATTTTATAAATTCTTCCTATGAAGAAATACTAATCTGATATCCTCACTAGACTTAAGCCCTGCAAGAAAAGGCAGAAAAGAGAAGGAATCGCTGTTTGTTTGGAGGTGAAGAACAGACAGAGGTTCTTGGGGGAGTTTCTATTGCCCAGTCCCATGATAGCAGCATCCCTTGCTGTGTTCAACAGGACAGTGCAGACAAAAGCCTGCAGTGTCCAACACCACATCCAGAAATAGGTCACCAGGAAAATTATGCCATTTTACAGAACCAACTGACTCATGGATTGTGTGAAGTGGGTGGTTATGGATAGTACAAGGTTCTGCCTGTCCACCAGCTCTGTTTCCAAGGAAAACCTTCTTAATTTGAGATACTTGCTGATCAAAAGCTTTAACTTGGAGAGATGGAACAGGAAGCAAAGCACCATAGCTAGTAGCCAGAGAGGCTTGCTAGTCAGCCATATGAGCCATAAATATATTTCGTGCCAAGCATGGCCAGTGCAATTCAGCAGACTTTTAGGTTTTGCCAGTACCAAAACTAAAAGAGAGGTCCCCACAACAAAGAAGTCCTTAGCTAGCTCCAGTTTGTGCTCACTGCTGTGGAGGTGGGAGTCACTCAGAGGAAAGGGCATGAGCACCTCATTAACTCATTGCCTTGCCTGCTGCCCCATGAGCTCGGTCACTTTGGAGGTCCCTCCTATGCCTGATTCAGCCCCAGTTGCCTGGCCCTGCTGGGGTGGCATGGTGGCAGTCACAGGCATCACTCTTTGCTCTGAAATTGCTCACCTTCTGCGAGGTGCTGGCTGAGCCCTCCTGCAGGCTAATGAAGATCTCAGGGTAAGCTGGAAAGCAAACATAAATGTGTTTGTGAAATGGACACCACAGATCACAGTAACAGCTTCTAATAACACTTAACAGCCTTGTTTCATAAGAAGAGTGGAAAGTAAATCATACCTCCAGCCACACATCAAGCAAGATAAAAGCGTGCACAGCTGCAATTTGAGGTCGAGGAAGTGGTTTACAAGCCTGTATCAGCAACTATTGCCACAGGATCCATGATGTATTTCACCGCCTATCTCAACTCGGCTTGGGTGGCTTTGCTGGGGAAACAAACTGAAACCATCCTGCAGTCACAGCTCTGGCAGCAGAGCCACCTTTCCCAGGCCCCATGAAATCAAACACACCCCAGTTGCTGGTTCCTCTGTGTGCTTGCCAAAGGTATCTCCAAAGAATGTTCCAATGAATCATCCCCCAAAATGTTGATTGATTTTGGGTGCCAGCTACCCACATGCTGTTGCCTGGACAGATGCGTGACAATGTCCCACCACAGGTGCTTCCTGCCTTGCCAGGAAGCCCAGAGCCCACCTTCACAGCAGAGCAGCACATGATGACCACATCCACATGAAACAAAAAACTCTTTTCTTCTCTTTTTGCAGCATTTTGGTTCTGGGCACAGCTGACTGTATAAATTAAAGCTATCAGGTACTGTAAGCCTCTCTAAACTGGCATTTCTGAATTAGCCATTGGGATGCCTGGTTTGGAGCAATATTGACTAGCTTGTTGAGTAAGGGCTATTGAAACTGTGTTAATACATGGCAAATCTCAAAAGCCTCAGATAAATTGTGCATCTGGCCATTTCTGAGCCCTGAAACTGGACTGGAAACAAGTGCCCTCCCTGAATTACTTAGGAGATCCATAATTCTTTATCTTTCCAACCTAAACCTCACTTTAATCTCTACCATTAAAATAATTTTATCTTTTTCTTACCCTGTTAATTGATGCAGGACCACCTCAGGTAATTACATTCCCCCTGAGGTGAACTATTCAGGTTTCCCTGTTGTTTTATACAACTAATCCACCAAGGACTCTCCTGAGTGGAGAGTCTTTATTTCTAATTTCCCTTTTTCTGCCTGATGTTACTGATGGATTGTGCCTGAGCATGACTTACATTTAATTATCATGGCCTTATGGTTTTCTGGACTTATGGCACTTTTTTGAGTGGCATTTCCCTTTTTTTTTTTTTTTCTCTTCTGGGTTTTGGGTTTTTCTGCTTTTTTGGGGGGTGGGGTGGGGCAGCGGTTATAGATTCCCCCTATCAGAAAATGAGTGTCTTAAGATTTCATTCTTCTTTCTTCCTTGCCAAAACTATACAGATGGTAGTGGAGCTGGTAGAAGACAGCCATACTTTTTCAAATACAGGGAAAAGTCTGGTAAACTGGATCTTCTAATTGCTGCAGAAGCTGGCTGGGAGGCTAAATGATGTCTGCTCTAGTGCATGCTCTTCCTTTTGTTTTTTTCATGAGAATGGGTATGCTTTTCCACACCTGTATTGAACGCTGCCCTCTGCTTTCTCAGAAGATGTGTTTGCTGGGTAACTGTTCTGGCAGGCAGCTCTCACACATAGCTTTGAATGGTCTAATAGATCTTTTCCAATTAACATCTCAGCCCCTGTTAACAGTTTGACATTCATTTGTCTTGCTAGGATATTTACCAATGTTTTGGATCTAGCAGAAATTCAATATTTAGTTCAGTAGTTTCTGCTGCTGAGCTTTTACTCGTACAAAAAGGAGAAATCAATATTTGGCAAAGTTTGACATGAAAAAGCCATACCTTTTCACAGCAACTTGTATCTAAAAGAACTCTGTTCTAGAAGAGAAATATTTTAAAGTATTTCAGTCCAAAAGTACCCTCTTAAAAAAAGCTCTCTTGATTGAATGTCTGTTTTCACTTCCTTGAGAGATTTTTTTCATGCCTTCTCCCTCCTCTCCGGTGCAATTCTCAGCCCCACTCAGGCCACCTCAAACAACCGTGAGGGAACACTACTGGCACCCCTCAGACTCGGCCTGTCTCTGCTGTGTTTAGCCCTGCCTGAAGTATTTGTCAGAGGAATTGTGCATGAGAAATTTCCCACAGGCGCCCTCTCTTCCTCCTGCTCCTCCTGTCCTTTACAGCTCTGTCGTGCAATAGCTGCCTGCCTTCCCTGCCCTACTTTTGAGCCACCCAGCCTGTGGGGTTCAATTGCGTGAGTGTTTGGGTGACAGGGGAGATGCTGGCTTGCCAGGATGGGAAAACCTCCCCAGGTTTCAGCTGGCTTTTTTTCCCTAGCTGTGTCCTTCCTATGCAGATATAACCAACATAAGGTGCTGTTGACACTGTATACATACACTATCTTCAGGTTCTGTCCCACCCATTTGAGGCTGGATCTAACTGCCAGAACACAAATATTCATTTCTTTCTTCTCTGGTCAGCGCAAGGAACAAGAGAGGTGCTGTCATCTGAAAGGGCTCTTTGTCCCCACACGTCACCTCCAGAGTGCTGGATTATTCTGGGCAGTGTTTCTCCCAGCACTGCACAGCTATGTGGGCTGGCTCAGGGGAGGCTCTGAGCCCTCTGCTCTTGGTGGTCTCTCCTCCTGCTGCTGCACAAGAGAATAAGTGGACAAAGGCTGGGATGGTGCAATCATAAGTGGCATGGCTTCAGCAAATGGTAACAGAAAAGAGTGAGACAGGATGCAAAATAGTTATTTTACCTGCAAAATTCAGACATGAAAGGGCTACGAGCACAAGAGCACACTTCCTCTGGGAGGTGGACTCTACTTGCCTGAGGTCTGAGAGACTTTCCTCAGCACCCACCACAAACCTCAGGGCTCTCAGGGAGCCCCTGCACCCAGCTCTGCCCTCAGGATCCCTGCGAGAGAGGCTGGTGGCACAGCACCCTGGTCCACAGCCAGCCAGCACTTACTGGGAAATACAGACTGTTCACCGCCACGGGCCACAGCTGCTGTCTCCAGTTTGCCTCTTTACCCTGCTGTACTGATATTTTGATGCGGGTTCATGCACAGCTAAGCACACATCTCACAGTAATTCAGAGAAAAAGCCAAATAAAGCAACCTCATAGGCTGAGACACACAAACCTCGGCAAGAGCAGCAGCAGTGATGGAGGAGAGTTCAAGTATGTTAGTATCCTTGAATGATTACCCAGGTAACACTGTTGCTATTTGAGAAATGTTGATTTTAAAAAGTGTCTGAATCATGCAAATGCAAGAGGAGATTTCAGATCATTAGCTTCTATTTTTATTTCTTTTACGTCAGTGACCAGGATCCTCCAGACACATTTTGCTCTTTTTTTCCTGCTCCCTATTGAACCTTTCTTTGAATTCAGAGCATCAGCCTTGAATAGCCATGCCATCCTCAAGCTGTGGGCTTCCTTGGACAATCCACTACAGTCAAGGGACTGTTGACAGGCCCACTGCTTAACATTTAGTTTAGGAGCTTTGGAAATATGTTTTCCAGACCTACTGATCTATAAAGAGAAAGTAAAGCCTGGTTTTCAAGTGGGCAGCAATTTTCTGATTCAGTTGTACCTTAGTGATTGTAGAACAGTTCCTAAGCCACTTGAAAGGGAACAAGGTGAGTAACTAAAGATTGGGAAGGCTTATAGAATGAAATGCCAGCCCACATGCTTGCAGTACACATGCCCTGCCGCTCCTGACCAGTTTGAGACCCCCACCAGGACCCTCATTTTCAGAGCCAGAGCCTCTGGCAGCAGTTGAACGTCACATGCCTTTGAGGATGTGACTTTGCTACAAAGTAGTCTCAAACTGTTCACTAAATTTTAGCCATGATTTCCTAACCGCAGACAGCATGGCCGTTGGGACACAGAGATCTTGATCACCAGTGTGCTTCCCCATAACCCGCAAAATCCCAACATAAGCCTACACGTCAGGATAAGCCTACACATTGTGGCACTAGCCACGTGCATGGCAGTGAGGTTGATATATGTGCAATGAATCTACTATTTTTTCATGCCAGAAGTTGCAGGAATGGACTCAAATTCTTCTAAGAACTCCAGAGTTATTTACTAACATTTCACCTCATTGCAGCTGAAAAAATGACAAGGTAAATGTATTTATATTAAAAAAACTCCCCAGTATCTGTCAAAAGTTACTGGCTTCAGAACCAGACAGGAGTGTCAGCTTTCCAAGTGCAAGGCAGCAGGCAGTTGGCATAAGCCCCTTACCAAATACTCTCACAGTGGTGCTGCTCTTCTGGACTCTCTCCGGGTGGTACAGCACGTGGCAGGAAAAGACTCTGCCATCATCAGTGATTTTGGGGGGGGAAACCTTTAGGGCATTGTTGAAACCCAGGAGGACTCTTTGCCCATACAGCATGCTGCTGTTCTTGTACACGGCAGGACAGGAGGGCTCCTTGGTCACAAATTCCTCTTTCCTGCCATTTTCACCCTGTGTACAGAAAAACCCACAAAATTGTGAAGTCCAGACACACACACAGAGAAATATTTTTGTAAATCAGCTCTATTCCCACTATGAAAAGATTCCTTTGCACATTGTGTAGCAGTAAGCGGACATTTGCAACATCTGGGCTTTTTTTCCAAATATATTCTCTCTCAGAACTTCAATACCAAGAGCAGTCATCATCTTGACAATAAAATATGGAATAAATAGCTGTGTCTGCTGAGTCCTGATCTCTGTAGCCTGCAGAGAGAGCAACAGAGGTGCTTTCTCACTGCACCAGTTTTTAAGTTATGCTGAACATCCCATA
This sequence comes from Pachycephala philippinensis, assembly GCA_013397055.1. Classification (NCBI taxonomy): domain Eukaryota; kingdom Metazoa; phylum Chordata; class Aves; order Passeriformes; genus Pachycephala; species Pachycephala philippinensis. Next base: position 165,749 of record VWZT01011279.1, on the reverse strand, counting down.
CATATTAAATACTACTGAAATTTCAAGGAAAACTTTGCTCTTTTAGAATTTTAAGTAGAAAAACCTGATAATAATAACTAAAATTTATCTCCCCTTATTGTCTGTGTGGCAGCCACCCTTAGCTATAAGTGCAGCCAGCATGTCCTGGACATCTGTGCCTCAGTACATATTTGCAAACTTTACTCTGTATGACCCATGGCGACCCACATATATCATTGTGCTGACTTTGGGGGTTTTTTTCCCCTTTCCTCTGCTACTTTGTAGAGTGAACCAGAAAAATTTAAGTAGTAAGGATAAGGGTGTTCCCTACAAAAAGATTTAAAATTTTAATATTAAGAATGACCTGCATAAGGGAGATCTAAATAGATAATGAACCAGGACAAAGGTTAAAAAACCTAAAATATTTGAAAGTCACCCTTAAGGAAACCCTCAACAGTTACAGCACCTTGGTGACAACATATATAAATGAACAGGCAAAGCTAGAGGACACTGCTCACTGATACTTATCTCTACACACTGAAATGAATGCTAAAAGGTTACATTAAAACATGCATATAAATATTTATCCACGAAGTGAGATAAAATACAAAAATATAGCAAGCTTCATATCTCACAGAAAATTGCTTAAAAATAGTTTTTCATTGGTTAGCTTGATAACTGGGTTTGCATGTCTTCAGTGACATCTGTGACACAGAGGTTAACAAAACCAAAAACATTAGTCAGTACCTTTCTTGTCTATCTAGAAGCAGCCTGATGTCTCACTGTCCTACACAGTAACCATGTATTTTTCAGATACTAAAGCTTCACTACAGAAAAACTTGCTGGAAATCCAACACAAGAAATATTTTAGTTTTGTTACATTAGCCACTTACCCTAGACCTGCTCTGTATGTGCTCCTGAAAAAGTCAAAGCAATTAAGATGGAATTTTTCCTCTTTATTTCTTTAACAGCTATTATTTGTAGTGTGTATGTTGCAAGCCTATGTTTATACTTTTTCCCTTTATTATCGCAGTCCAACATGACTGATAAGTTTTTTAGCAGATTCTACAGGACGTAGTAGTATAGAACATTTTCATTTCAATCTGCAAAAATACCCTGTAGTTCTTTCTGAACTTTATATCTGAGATGAGAAATACTTACCACTAGCCATTTCAAAGGATAAGTGGACAAATTTTCTGAGGTCATGTCCTCAAGGCATGGGATTTCTAAAGTCTCGTTTAACCACACTTTCTTCAGGTAGTGCCTCTCCTCTTTTATCATTGGAACAACAACAACAGAAAAGCCCAAGAAGGAAAATCAGAAACATGATTTGAAAACCAATGCTGCCTAGTCTTCTGTTCAAGGAACAGGCACTTTTTTGTTTAGAAGGGAACTGTAATTTTCAACCATTACCCATAGACACATTTTTTAAGTGAAAGCCCTGCATCTGATTCTAGTTGCAGTTTCAAGACTCAATTCACAGCATTACCTGAATTTTTTGGCAATTCTTAAAAAAGCTTTTCTTAACTGCAGGATCACGATGTCTCCTTTCAGAGCTGAGAATAATTTGAAGCTTCAATTTTTATCTTACTTTTTTTTTTTTTCTGTGGCAATAAACCTTCACATCAATTTTGTGCACCTCTATTTCCTTTTCTCTGGAGATATCTGCAGACCTTCTTTTCACTAAGCAAGCTATTCAGCATGTCAGTCAGGTTAAGATTAACCCTGTTTTTCAGTGTAAGTGCTCCTTTTGTTATTCTCCAACCTGCCCACTACCACAAAACTTGTCACTCTTTCCTTTCTCATCCATTTCAAAAGCCATTTCACCATCTCCTACCCTACCCATTCTCAATCCAGGGCTCCATCCAGCTGTGGAGGCTGGGCAGAGTGATGCAGTGAACAGGGCACTGCTGTGGTCCAGATGTTGGGTCTGTGAGTGTGCATGTGTGCATTTAAGCAGGAAGAGCAGTGGTGATGGATGGGAGGTGCTGTGAGTGCCATGGTCAGCAGTGACCTCTCTGACCCTTGGCCATGGGGCAGGCGGGGGTGTGGTGCATCCTGCCATCCTCCCTGCCCCAAAACCTGCCTTCCTTCTTCCTTGGAGGCAAGACACCAGCACACACGGCAGGGAAACTCCTCAGCTCTGCTTCTGCTCCCCTGGTAGCTCTGGCTTGCATGTTGAGATAGAACAGATATGTATTTCATTCATTTCTTATCTTGAGGGAAGTGAGAATATCCAGCTGTCCCAGATTGTCATGTTATTTGTCAGTAGGGACTTTCTGGTGACTGTAACTTCCTTTGTATCTGGCACCCAAGCACAGAGCAATGGTGCCAGCACGCAGCCCGTGCCATGGAGATGTGAAGAAAGGCAGTGCCCAGAGCTGTGCCTGGGAGAGCTAGCAGCAGAAGCAGCTTCCCCCCACTGTCCATGGGAGTGAAGAACCTGAGGAACCAGCTCTTGCAACAGGACACAGTGCAGAAGCCCTAACGGGGCTGGACAGTGCAGAGAGGATAATGAAAGGACAAAGCAAGCAAATCTATAGTTTCTCCAGGAACAAAACTGTACAGAAGATTTTGCTGGGGCAAAGCACCATGCAAAAGTGCTGTGCAGAATACAAGAAGTATGGAGATGAGTAGTCACCCCAGGAGTTCAGTCTGGAAACAGCTTCTGCCTACCCTCACAGTCACGTCCCAGCTGCTTGCTTCCCCCTCCCACCTCTGACTCCCATCTTCAGTAACAGCCTGTTGGCTAAAGTCCTCTGTGTCTGTCTGTCTGTCCTATGAAGGCCTGCTGCTCTGTGGGCTTTTGACAAGTTGAGTGCATCTGGATTCACTTCACTTTGATGTAAATGAAAATTGTACTTCATCATAGACTATCACCTTTATCCATCCCACTCATAGGCTGGATTAAGGTTTTTTGTCTTCTTTTGAGTGGAAGTGGTTCATTGCAAAAGATCTGGTTACCTTAAAATACAAACCTGCAAAAGGTAGCAAACTCAATTTTTTAGTTCTCCCTAGCAAGCAGTCATCAGTAGCACAACTTGCTACATCATGTAGTTAATGAAAAAGCCACAATGATGCTGATATGAACAAGAGCTGCCCACACTGTAGACAGCAATAACAGCATTGAACCTGTCCGTATCTACCAAGGGCAAGAGAAAAGAAGCAATGCCTGATTAGCACAGTGATTGTACTAAGGAAGAGACAGAGAAACTTTGTATGAGGAACAGAAGTGTGGGAGGGTTTCACAGAGCTACCAGCACGGTTTGTACCTCACTGCACTGCCCTTGATCCCTCTGCCCTGTGAGGCACAGGAAAATTCCAGAAGCGTAGCCTACTACAACACACCCCCATACAGCGGATAGAGTGGCAGCTTCATCTTAGGCCCAATTATCCAGCGTGCACTGTTTAAACACACCTATCCTCTGTGAGTTGGGCAGAGGTGCCGGCTCTCCCTTTGCCTCTGCGAGTTCATCAGGGCAGGAAGGTGCTGCAGGGTTGCCCAGGATGTGTCTCCAGGATAACAGCACCAAAGTGCTTGGAGCCACTGTCATGCAGGGGCCATCAGTGTTAACCATCCCTGAGTATGAGTCTTGCACAGGACCTCCTCCTGCTACAGGAGCAACATGTCCAGCGTGGGCACTACCAGTCTGGCCTCATGATGCAGGTAAAAGGGCAGTGGGAACACACTAAAATACCCCTGAAATAACCCTCTCATACCCTACTCCTAACTCTTGAATTCCTGCTGTGCCTACAGCCGTGGGCACAAGCAGAGTCTGCATGTTGGCCTTGCTCTGAACTGAAACACTGCCATGTTTGTTGTATTTACTTCAATCCTTCTTGAGTTGTTAGCAGCAACCTGGGTCAGAAAGAGGTTTCTGGGATAATCAAATCCAGTTCCCCACGTGCACAACAACAAGCTTGCTCAACACCCCTGCCAAGTTCCATCTTCACAGCAGTTTGGGCTTTTGCCCTCACTGCTGACGCTAAATAGCTGTTTCCAAAGTTGCTGCACTGACAGTTGCCACTGTTGTTTAATTTGCAGTCAAATCCATTCTTATCTGATTTAAATAAATTTGTTCCTTTACCGGATAATTTAAATATCCTCCCTAGTGTTCACACTTTCCCCTGAGGCTTACTTACCAAGAGCAGTCATGCTACTTTCCAGCTTCCTTTTGGCTGACAGAAGCAGCCAAATCTCCATTCCTGTGATTCTCCTAAGCAATTCCCTGCTTTGTTCCAGTGTGTTTTTGGTGGTGGGGACACACATCCTTCCATGGAGCTAACACCCAGCAAACCCTGCAGATGCCAGCCCTCAGCCTCAATCAGACAAGGGTGTTTTCTCTTCCTGGTGACCAGTGTTGCATGCCCACAGCAGTAACACAACATGGTTTGAAGATCCAACATCCTTAGTCCCACCATATCCTGAGCTGTTCATCCAGTCTCCTCCACAACGTTTCTCCAAAATGAAGATGCAGAAACTGCCCACCTCACCACCTTTCTTTGTCTTACTGTCTAACTTTGTATTCCACCAAACAAATCAGGTTTCCTAATCAGAAGCTAGATAAAACAATTAAAGAGTGCCTGGTAAATAGGAAACTGTACAAGCAACATTCAGTGGCACCAGTGTAAATCCCAAACAAGTCATCATCACCGATGAAAAAATGTTCATCTATCCTGATATTTTCCCTTACCCTGTTAGGAAACAGTAAAATCTCATTCACAATCACTTACCTTCTGCCTTGACAGTAAGGTGAATTTTTGCAGCCTTTGTCCCATATGGGTAAGTAGCAAAAGTGCATTCGTACTGCCCACTAAGGGACACGGTAACATTTTTCAGATGCAGAGCCCACCAATTACATTCAGACGTGGCGTTTGGATTGGTGGAACACAAGGACTCTGTGTCATCCCGGCCGCAGCACCTCCTTGTGCTGAAGGACACCGAAAAGTTGTAAGGAGCCGCAGAAAACTTGAAGTAATGGGTGCCGTAATTGGGGTGATATACAGCAATTTTGGTAGACGGGCTGCCATCAGTCTTGGACCACTGTGTCTGTATTACGTGGGTGGTGTGTGGTTTTGGGAACATGCACACCAGGGTCACATCAGTACCTGGCAGAGCGTGGACCACTTCTGCCTGGGTAACGACATCTGCAGTCTGGCCTTAAAAACAAACAGGATCATTTTCAGAGCAAGTAATGTTTAAACAAAGCTTTTGCTAAGCCATCTTTGATATGACTTGGTGCCTTAGCCACAGACAACTATGAAGACCCTACAGCTGTAACCACAGGCTTCCCAGCAAGGAGCTTCACAGCAAGGAGCTTTACAGCAGATTTCCACCAGTACAGACTGCAGAGAGAGAACTGGGAGAGCAAATGCATGTGTGTGTGGAAGAGGCCAGGGAGGTCCTGTCACACTTGTGGGAGAGAAATGAGAGCTCTGAGGGCCTCTGCGCAAATGAAAATCTTTCAAGTAATATAAATAAAACAGAAGCTGGGCCCAGTTATTCCCCAGTTCTTTTTGCAAGAACAAATGAGCTATCCCCGCTGGCTAATTTCCTGCACTGTCCCCCTGCCCACTGCCTTTGTGGCTTAGGCAGAGAAAGCCATTCTCCGTGTTATTAAACAGCTACTGCATGTCCTAAATGAGTGTCTGTCTCAGTGTCAGAGGGAGCTGCTCTGGTGTGTGTGGTTTCTTCCTCAATTAATTTCATAAAGCAGGTGGCAGTCCTTAGTGTGCCATATAAAGGAGTAATGGATCGAAGAAATGAAGGGGCTTTCAGCAGGAGCCTGCACTAGTTGGTTCAGCTGCTGTTGTAGTAAAATTGATTTATATCCCTTTGTCCCTCCTATGAGTGAGTCTTGCAGTCCCCAAACCCCTGAATGCAGGGCACTGACAAACTCAAGGAGATGAAGAATTTATGGAGGTGGTTGTTGCAGTGAGACAAGTAATCAATCACTCCCATAGAGCAATACGCAAAAAGTCCATTTTCCAAAAGGACATGCGGGTCCACAGAATAAAATGAGTTGTGCAGTTGCCCTTAGGTACAGACTTGTTGCCCCCCATTTACATTGCATTTTATCCTCCCTGTGTGTCATAACATCACTGTATATTTGCTTTGGGAGTTTGCCCTGCAGTCCTGCCAGCTGCAAGTGCTCACCTTCTTTGCTTGAAAAAGCCAGGTACCAATCCTTTGCTTTGCTGTGTGGTACAGGGCTCTGGGGCACCTGAGCCAGGCTCAGGCAACCTCAGCTGTGCTGCAGTGTGCCCCACACTCTGCCAGCTCAGCCAGGAAGGAGCCAGGCAGGGACCCTGTGCACCCTCAGCTGTGGCTTGGCAGGGAAAAGGCACAAGGGCAGAGTGACACATCCCCACAGAGCTGGCTCCAATTTGGTACCTGTCCACCAAAGGGTGACATGGACACTTGGAGACCAGATGCGTGGAGAACAAAGCTACTGAATGGCCATGGCCAACATTAATCTCTGCTGTTTCATTGCTGCATGTGTTCTGCTCATCTTTTATTCTAAGAGATGTGATGATGTAAGAGGGTAAATAAAAATAAGCCTGAATGACAATTCTCACAGCCTTGTGCTGTAGGAAAAATTACTAAAACTATTTTTGTTAGTCCAAGGAGCTTATTATAGGAAATGCTCTCTGATTTCACCACAAGTTTTGCATCAGTAAAAGTTAAGGAAAAAGCAGTTAGGAATCTTGCAATCAGACTATCAGGCAAAAGGCACAGAGCATTTTTTCTCTCATATTCACGCTGATGCTGCCTTAGGTCTAAGGATCATATAAAGAATGCCTATGAAGAATCACTTGAGTAATTTATATTAAGTTTCAAAAGTTACATATGTAGAAACAACATTTTTATTCGCATTTTTCTTTGTTGCCTAGCACACTAGATTATTTTAACTGAAAACCTTTTGTGCAAAAGTGTTCTTAACTTTTTCCTAGCATCCCAATATAAGTAATCTCATTTTATGTCAACTTTATTTTTCAAAATCAAATAGTGTCCATTGGTGCATACTTGTGCTCCAGCTGATATTTCTTAGAGTAACTCCCAGACATTTAGGTGTCTGATCTGCACTAAGGGCATAGAGGCTTCCACTTTCACCTTTGAGTGACTTCAGTGAGGGTTTCATCCTCACGGGCAAAAAAAAAGCCCAATTCCTATTTTTCTCTAATTACTATTGTTTTCTTATGTGTGCATGTTTTGAGGCTTCTATTCCTTTCTTTGCATTTGACATTTTCTATTTTCTATGAATACATGTATGAATTATTTTTCCTTTATTTTTAGAACCAGTTTGCCTCAGCTTATGCCACATTTTGAGATGCATCTTACCATGCTAGTCAAATACATGCAGTTTTTCCCTTCTTAGTGGAAAATTGTGTATCCTACAAAATTGTTCTTCCTAGCTGGTAATAAGTATTCCTGCATTTATCATGGTCAGAATTTTGAAGGGGTGGGGATGGGGGTTTATGAACATCATACTTTTTCTTGGTTTTCCTCAGATTGCTTTTGGTTTAAACTCCCTCTGACAAAGATGCAGCCCTCCTTAGTCAACTTTTCTGAGTGTTTTACTTGAGTGACAAACTTGTTTCTCAAGCCTTTAACACAGCACATGGGGCTAGGCAGAGAAGAGGAAGGGAAGAATCTGTTTAAGGGGTTGCAGCTGTACAATTTACCCTTACCTTGAAGTGTTTCAATTCTTCCTCTCTCTGCATACACAGGTATGTAACACAGAGACAGAAAGGTATTTTTAATTTTCCCGTTGAAAGCAGTTTTCCTTTTGGCCCATTTGAGAGGAGCACACATTGCCCCAACTTCAAGTGAGCTCATCCCAGTGGTTATTCTGGCAGGTTAGGCTTAATGAATTAAGCAATCTGCTAGTCAGTACAAGCCATTTACTCCTTACTAGCTGCACATTGTAACTAGAGTTATTAGAAAGTGGTCAGGAAATAGAAAACCATCTCCAGTAGCTACAGCTCGCCCCAGTGAGACCCACTAATCCCGGCCTGCCCCTCACCACCCTCCGTCATAAACTGAGTCGAGGTGTCCTCCTGGCACTCTTACCTGTGACACTGGGCACCGAGAGCAAACAAAACAGAGAGAAGAGCCACCTTGCTTTCATCCTCACTTGATGAAGTTCTGGTGAATATGTAGCTCGCTTGGTGCTCCCTCAGAAAAGGAAGTTGAAGTGGCCTGCCCCGTGCAGACAGGCAGATGTGCAGCACAGTCACTTAGCATGACTTCAAAGAAACGCTTCATTAAACCGAAAGCCTCAGTTTCCTGCTGGAGTGATAAAATAAGTACATCTTGTGAAACCTTTAAGACGAAAACATTATCTAGATTTCAAGCCCATGTTGAAAATGAATTTTTTTTCCTTTGTCTTTTCAGATTAACTCAGGGTAAGCAGTTTACTGGTTTACACACTCCCAAAACCATGCCAGGTACCTAAGTTTGAATATATAATTTTTGGGGATATGGTTTAGGAGTGATTATGATGGTGCCAAGTTAGCTGTGGGACTTGTTCTTGAAGGTCTCTTCCAACCTTGATGATTCTGTATTTTCTGTGTACTATATGGTAGATAGAATACAAAAAAAAGCTGACTTTTTTTCTTCCTTTATTTCCTTCATGTGTCAGTTCAAAATGTCTCACATACTATTTCTAGACTCTCTACACTCAGTATCTTTAAAAAACACAGCAAAATATCAAAAAACAATTTCCAGAAATTAAAACAGATTGAAATGAGAGTTTCTACATTCACTTTTCCCCCCCCTTTTTCTTCCTAAGAAGGAGAACATGAATTATTTTCTGCAGTTTGATGAATTACAGCATCACATGTGACAATGTCCCTTGGTGTGGTTAATCCCTGTACAGTCCTTCAGCTGTCAGTTTTGGTGATGGCAGCACCCTCAGGTGGAGGACTGTGGTTCCTGGCACCTGTCACCTGTGTCTATTGCAGGTCACCTGTACATCCTTCTGAGCTGTCCTGGAAGCACACTGCATTTCCATGAGCTCGGCACACACCTGCCAGCAAAGCATCTCATTGCAGGCAAGTCATGCAAATTGGGCCTGCTGTTGGCAGCTTTTCAGAAAGAAACAGGTTTGAGTTCTTGCTTATCATGCTTCTTTCCCCCAAGCCAAGAAGAGCAGGGCAGGACACCTCATGTACACAGCGTGGATGTGTTATTTGCTGGCTCTTCACAATGTGGGGGTTTGGCAGTACGGATGGGCAGGAGGCTTGCTGCCCCTGATATCTCCATCCGCGGGGCCCAAGGACAACCCACCATTTGGACTTTGGGACAGAGCCTATTACAGCCCATTCCTCAGGGAAGAGAAGGCAAGTGTCACAGTCCCTTAAACAGGCACCTCTCTGCCAGCAGTGCCCTCCCTCAGGAGGGAGTCCTTGACTGATCTGAGTCCTGACATGGCTTTTCCTGACTGCCAACTTTTGCTCACCATGGAGCTCCCCACACGTCCAGCATGCAAGGTACAAGGTAAAAAGTGAAAAAGAAAGACTCTCTGGTAATTTTCCTATTTTGTGACCTGCCGGGTGTAAACAACATCTATACCACTCCCCTGATTTGTGCATATGCAACCTTTTGGTGTCACATTTAAACAGGCTCCAGCTGGAGCTAGTAGTGCTGGCCAGGCTATGTCAGGGCTCCACACATGTCTTGGAGAATAAATCCTGCTGCACTGTTCTTTTTTTGTTTGCATTGCTCTTCTACCTGAGGAAATGCACTAAGAGCACTTTAGGAAATGCACTGGATGTCCAGGTTACTGCTAAAGGAATTGTCCCTGGGGATGAAATCTCTGCTTGTCATTCAGAAACCTGACAGAGATCTGTCTCAGAGGATCAAGAAGTCTTGAAGCTGAGGATGAACAGAATATTGAAGCTATTGTAATTGAGAGGCACAGAAGGGAGTAAAAATACTGAGATATGTTTCCAGTTCAGAGCAAAGACCACAAAGAACCCAGAGATTACCTGCAGATACTAGAGTCCAAGAAAATCTGACTTCAGTCTAAAATTTGGATTTTCATTTATGATTGCAGTTACCTTAGCTTCTCCTGCTGATCAGGTCATGTAAGCTTTGTACCATGAGAGAATGTATTTTGTCTTAAATGAGCTTTTTTATTGATCTGAAACAGAGATCACAAATTGACAAGACAGCCCAAGTGCTGTGTGGCATATTCAAGAGACACAGAAATCCCTGAGCAGCTTGTTTGAGTTACTAGATCACTGTATCTTGCCCTTAGAATTTGTTTCCCCCCCTAAAATAACATCCTAAAAATATACTGCTGCCATGTTTCATTGTGCTAGCTGAATGCAGCCACCCAGCTCTGTTGCTGTGCTTGGTGATTAAAGACAGACAAGAAAGAAACCTCCCAGCACGATGGAGTTTTGTTCAGTTCAATTGTGTTTTGCCCCAATTCCTACCTTAAGCCCAGGTCTCAACACAGTCACTCACCCTGCTGCCAACATTCATGTGCATGAGCAGTGCAGTCCTGCCTCTGCAAATGACATCAAAACCCATTCTGAGCCACTTATCTTAGCCTATTGGCAGGGAGACATCTCTTCCCTGGAGCCAGACTTGAGGTCCTGCTCACAGCAATGCATATTATTATGAGAGTTTCTTCCCCCACTACCCCTTTCCTGGAAAGTTACTTACAGGCAGCTTTGCAAATGCCACGGTTGGATGTTACACACCAGGTTACGGATGGCGAGGATGAGGAGGTACTGAAACATATCCAGGACCTCATTTTTAGCTGGAGTGAGGATACATCTGTATTTGGCTTTTCCTTGATGGAGAAGCTACAGGGATGATTGCCTCACAGTTGGGATGTGCAGGTTTTTCCTGCCATTCCAGAGACACCCAGAAATCGCTGCAAGGCTGGGAGGTTTCAGAGGAAAAGAGGCCTGTACCCAAGCAAGTGACACACCTTGTCAGTGGATGTGTGAACCACGGTGTTTTTGTTTAGGCTGGACAAGCATTTGATCTGGTTGATAGTCCCCAGTGTCCCAGGGGGTGTCAGGAAGAGATGGGCTCTGAATATCATCCAGGATGGGTCCCCGACAGTGGGACCTCACTGAAGCGAGGGGCTGTGCCCACTGCACAGGCACATCTCATGCAGCATTATTTTTTTTTCCACTCCTGTGGGAGTAGGGGATGGCAGTGGGGGATCCTTTACTTATTTTCTGCAGATTTGTTCACCACTGGAGGAGGTATTTTAAACACTACAAATGACTCTTTCCATGGCAATCACCCTATTATGCGTCATGCTCACAAAACCCTCCACTGCAATACATTTCTTCTGCCTCAATTACAGTAAGCTGTACCTAAGGAGGAAGCACATCTACAGTCAGTCCCATAGAAAAAGAAATTGTGAACTCCAGAGACAAATTCAATTATTCACAAAGAGAGCCTCTTTAGAAATGCTAGTGCACGAGCCATTCCTGCCAGAGGCGAGGATGATTACCCTTGCAGACTGGTGTCCTCTAAACATTGCTTAAAGAAAGCACCAGTCCCTGGTGGAAAAGAGAGGGAGACTTTGAAGGAGGAATTTCATTAAAGAGTAAACTAACCTTTCAGGTTCGCTTGGCACTTGGCACAGAAACTCCCACTTCATCACTGTGTTTTGGTTTTGAACTTCTTTGAAACCTGCACTAATGACTCCACAGCCAGCGGGCACCTTTGACCACAGCACCTCACAGGGGCTTGGATGAGTGGGTGGCACAGGTTGGGGGACAGCTTTGCAGGGGACAGGGCACTGAATTTGCAGTGGGACACCCACTGGCCTTTTTCAGTGACCCCCTGCTTCCTCTGTCTCCCCTTTCCACCCCCAGCTCTGGTGCCTCTCTCCTTCTCAGAGCACTTCCTCTTGTGCACGAGGGGGAAAAGGGGGAAGAGGGTTTCTTCCTCTGCTTCCTCCTCGTCCTCCTCCTTCCTCATGGCTGTATGTGCACACCTACACCCTGTGTATGACACAATCCAGCCCCAGTTCCAGCCAGGGTCTGGAGGCAGCATAGCAAGGCACACACACTTCCTTCTCACCAGTAATTTCTCCATTTGAAAGATGTTTAATGCTCTGAACGAATTTTTGTTCCCTATTCACTGACAGCTCAGGGTCTGGGAGAAAACCAAGGACAGCTCAGCCCTGGGTGCCTCCCTACTTCAACTTTTTAATTACTTTTTCTAATTAGAAGGCCTAATTTACAGGTCATGTTTCAGAGAAAGAGAGCATATGTTTGGTGATAAACGGAGGAGAATGAGCTCCCTCACTTTCTCTGCCATTCCAGCCACAGGTTCCTGTGGTCCTCTGCTCCCCTTTAATGCCCTTTCTGACCAATGATGTTCCATTGGGGTAAGCTGATGAGCATTTCGTTGTGCAAAGTGCAAGTTACTGAAAAAGCAGAATACAAAAAGTGCAACCAGTGAGCAACACAAAACAAATAACAGGCACATTGACCCAACAATTACACACTAATGAAACAGCACCGTGTGAAAGCCAGCCAGATATTTCCATCAAAATTAAAGACTACACAGCCATTATTTTTAAAATGAAAAAGAAGGCACACATGAGACCAGCCCTGCTTTCTTTGGTCACTTTCTCTTTTCTAGATACAGCACAAGCTGTGCTTCCCCACTGTTTACAACAACACCAGCTAAAGGCTTTTCATTCGTACATCTCATCTTCCAGGTTTTGTAAGAAAATGTTTCAAAGTAGATTAAGAACTGTGTAACAAAATGTAATGGCACCCATAGCTTTGAAAAAGGCGTTTGTTTGTAAAGGATAACCCACTGCCAGTGCTGGGAAACACCTGCTTGTGTGAGACTACAAGGTTAAGATTCCACTGAAGCCTCCCAGAAGGGCCATGCCATCCCCCGGTCACTTTGGCAGCAGCTTCAGAGACCTGGAGCAGCTTTTGTGAATCACTCTAGCAAGAGAAGCCTGCTTGTGAAAGAACTTTTCTCAGATATAGCTTGTGGGGCTTTGTCTTGAGCGGTGCATGACGTTAACAAGACAAGCAACAGACCACTTGGTCAGAACCGAAAAGCTTAGGTTCACTTCTGAAGTGATCTAACCCTAGCTGGGTTGTACAGCTCATTTTACCAAGCAGACTGTCTCCAATGGATTGTGTTCCCCAACTAATTTAAATTCATCCATACTACTGTATGCAAATACCTTCTTGAAGGCGCACAGCCACCTGGCAAGGGCGCAACACCACAAACGGTTAGAATTTGCCACTGAAGAAACACATCAAATAGAAAAGATGAAAGGTGTGAAAGTTAACTTCAGATACAGTAGCAGTGACAATCTGAGGGCAGCACAGCTGTCTTTATTAAAGAAAAAGAATCAAATAATTTACAACAACAAAAGGCTAAGTTTACAGTGACACTGAGAACCATAACTTAGATTATTTTTTCTGACAAAATATTTTGAAAGCAAGATGTGTTAACGAATTTGTTAGCATACAGTATCTTTGTAGCCTATAAATACCTTTCACACTATCAGCATGTCAGAAGCAACCACAGGAAAATGAGGTACTACTTCCATCACATCCATCATCTATTAAATTACCCACTAAACTGTAATTCCCTGTCTCTTTTGAAATGGTGGTGAAGTACAAATGAGAAAAGGAAAACAGAGATTGTTTCTCATGTGGAGCTTGATTCTGCAGAGAAGAAAGTGTATCTCAGTGGAGCCTGTGTTTGGACCCTTGAGGTGCTTTATCCTGGAGCCTTACAGAGCAGGACACCTCACCCAGGTCCTGGAAAGAGGGGGGTATTCTCCAGAAGGCAGCACAGAGCTGAGTGCTCCTTATATGAGCACAGCGTGGGATGAATGCATTCCTAAATCTGGGTATCTCAATAGAGTCAACAGCCTGCAGTCACATGGGATAAACACAGCGCAGCAGTAGCTAGAAGGTAAAATGGAGAGTAGGAAACTTCTTGGATATTTCTGCATAATGTTATTTTCCACACCATAAGCAGAGTAACATGCAGCTACTGCAGACGTGAGTCCTTTCGGTTCACTCTGTGCTCGAAGGCATAATGTGAACCTGCCCGAAGGAGCCCGCAAGGAGTTTTTAGTGTGGCAATGTGCACTGAACACCAGAGTCCTTCCAGAGCGCCCCTGGCCAAGTAGCTGAAGAAAAGGATGGAGAATTAAGATGGTGTTCAACAGAAAATCCCTCTTTCAACATTCAATATGATTTCCTAAAGTTTCAACCACCACTAAAATTAAGAAAGACTTCCACTTTTAGGTTGATTTGTAAGGGTCACTGTCCACACAAAATACATCTTCAGTTTCCAGCTGAATCTGTCACCTCCCAAAACAATACTAGCCAGGGCCCGCACTGCTGCTGCTTCTTTCAGTGAAACTTCATATCTCAGCTAACGAGGATTTAAAAGAGTCACTGTTCATACATTTTTTGCATAAAACAGAGAAAGGACAAGCAAGTAATGAAAATCATCACTGAGTGCCACCTGAACTGGAGTTTTGATATGAACAAAGAGTAGGTTAGTAGTAATCTCCTCTAGCCCTCCTCCCAGTCTGACCCCTTGTCCTCAGTACTATTTCCATCCCAGTCACTGATGTGTACCCTAACCATTCCCAGGAGCCCTCTTGTGACCCACTGACACACAGGCACCACTCGACTGAACACTGCTCTTCCTCTGCCTGAAATGAGGTTATGCTTTAAGTTCTCCACAGCTGATTAAGCTTAGCAGTGCTGCTAATGGCAATGAAATCATTTGAGGCCTCTAGCAGAGCAGTTAACTTCTATTTTGCATGATTGCCTCCATTTTCAAAATGAATATGTAGTGGCTCAGTAGGTTTAACTGCCCAAGTTGATGGGTGGCTCCTGGGTGCATCCAGACTGCGTCCCAAAAAAGCACCACTCTGTAGACAAGGGAAGCCACTCATGTTACCCAAGTCTTCTTTCCCAAAAGGCTGAAGCCACCTTCTGCCCCCTGGAAAATCAATGATTTCAGTAAATGAATTTCAGTCTGTTATTGTAATTGGATTAAAAAAAAAAAGGCAGCATCTTGCAAGACTTATGAAAGTCAGTAAGCTGGAGAATTGTACTGTGACTGAGCACAAATCAAATAGTCTATTTGACATTTTAATTGCAAATAAGAAAAAAACCTCTCTCATTACAGAACTGAACAAAGTTGACTTGTGTGAATCAGACTCTCCAGAGAACCCTTTCCTCCCCTGTCCTCTGCTCAGCTGCCTGGCAGCTGCAGCACCAAGCATCATGCAAACCATGGCAGCTGTGGCCATTACTGGTCGTCCTTTCTCCCCGTAATATTGCACTGAGTGACGTGGTGCATTTCTCTAACAGATGATACTGTGCAGCAAAGAGCTTGCAAAGTAGGAATAAAAAAAGCCCACCACAGAAGTGCATGAAAAACACAAGTTTAGAAGCCATAGACCTGTTTGCAGAAGGCTGGATCAAAATCGCTTCAGGCTCATTTCAGTGATTTACCTGAATACACCAGAGACACATTTGGCTTGCAGTGCTTCTGCCACATCTTGGCTGTGGTCTTTCAAGACGCAAGAGCAAGTACTCAGCCTGGAGATCAGTACAGCTGACCAGCTGCTCTGAGTACAGGTACAATTTTAGAAGTCTGATTTAATATCTAGCTCAACCAGAAATGCTCGTGGCTAAATTGGAAATAAAACTAATCTATCCTTATTAGATTGGGGCTGTAATCTCATAACACCCTCAGATATTGGACTTCCCTGACAGGCTTCCTGCTTTGCACTGGCTCTCATTCCCAAGAAGCCGAGGAGAGTGAAGTGAATAATGAAAGAAATGTAAGTTCAAAGAAAATTCATACATGGTTCAGTGGCTTGAACAATAGAAGCTTTTAACAACCCATACATGAAACAAAAAGGGAAAGAAGCAGTCTACTAATGTGGTCCATTCATCCAGAAGGTAAGTTTTATTATACCAGTGTGGAGGCTGCCCAGATCTGAAAACTCTGGGTGCAACAAGTGTATTTCTTGGGATCCTAGGAAGGATTGCTTACTTTTCCTGACCAGAAAAAGTACATGCTCAGCTTTATGGGATTGGTACACTGGTTGCCCACAGGAAAGGACTAGGATTTTTTTCTTTCCAGGGGAGTCATCAGCTGTTTCAAAAATGACAAAATATTGAACAGAGCAAGTATATCTTATTATTAGAATTATTACCTCTAAAAAATATTGATCAAAAATAGCTTAGGTGCAGTTAGTCTGCCTTTGGCACAACATGAAGAATTAGATCTCTTGACAGGCTCCCCAGCATCTTTTCCTGCAATTTTTTCTTTTCCTTTCCATTTTCAGTTGCAGTTTTCAGGAGTATTTTTGTATGGCTCACTTTTCCTTCCCTCACCAAAATCATGTTTTGCCAGCCCCTGACCTGCTCTGTGTAGAATAGCTCCAGCAGCCAGGCAGTTTCTGGATGGGAGATTCCCAGACCTGGGAGTTACCTCTGCAAGACCTCACCCACCATCCCCGAACAGGCAGGCCTGACCTTCTGTTTTGTTTTATTTAACCCCCCACACCAATTCTCAGAAAAAACTTCACCATCAATTGTCTGTACAAAACAACACAAGTTCCTTGCCAACAGCAACAGCTTTTCCATAGGACCTGAAGTGCACCTAAAAGCTTGACATTTATTGCTTCGCATTTTCTAGGAAGCAGGATTTAGCAATTAAACACCACATTTAAACACCACAGAGAAGTCTGTATTTTTTTTCCTGGTTCCCCATGCTGTGTACTTTCTCTTTGGGAAACTGCCAAAGTCTGTCTCAGGAGGTTGTTATTTTGCTCCAAGAGACCAAAATCAATCAATCAATCTGTGACTTGGCGGAGTCGGAAGAGAAGATTAGGACTCTCAAGGCAGATTATAAACACAATCCCCTCAATTAACTTCTCTGGGATGGGCTAGAGGCGGTTAGATCCTCATTAAGTTAATTATTAACACGGATGGTCAGTGTGCGTATTTTTAATGACAAATCGTATTAATTTCAAGCCCAAAGCAGTAAACCCAGAGAGAGGTGAAGAAGCAGGGCCACTGCCCTGCCTGCCAGGCCACTGGGAACAAGCTTCACAGAGCACGTTTGGCCCCTGCCGTGTGCAAGCAGCCACCTGCTCTGGCCAGCAATGCCAGGGCTTTTCCAGCCTCCTTGGTTTCCAGACATTTGAGACTCAGTGCCCTGCCTGTCTTTCCTGAGTACATTAAATGGAGAGACCTCTGAATTATGCAGCTGATGTTTGGGGGGCTTTTTAAAGCTACTACTTTGCACACCAAGGCTGATGCTCCTGCTGTGGTGTGGGGAGAAGGGATGGTTAGGGCACCTCTGGCATCGCCTTTGGCAGCCTCCCGCGACTCTCCAGTGAGAAAACTCAACTGGCATCCACAATCCCCACCCTTTGCATGGAGAATCAGTTGAAGGAAGCATTTTGTGCCTGTGTAGTTTAATCCATAAATACATAGCTCTCAAGGAATTTTAAGTGCCCAGTTTCTGGGCCTGAATAAGCTTGCCAGAACACAGGAGTTTTTTTCTTCTGGAAAGGAGGAACAAAAACTTGCCCTGAAATTGCTCTGACAACTTAGTCCTGATGCACTTTTGCTGCCATTATGATCATCATTCATTATGATCATCATTCTCAAAATGCCCTTCCATAATAACCCGTTGCATTTTTAACAGTAGAACTTCACCTGCCTTATTCCAGACTTTTTCAGGATTTAGCCTTACAATTATGTCAGCTACAGTTAATCTTACTACAAAAACTTGTCAAGAGGATGGAAGCTACATATGGAAGTCACACTTTTTGGGTCTCAGACTCTGCACATAAAGGCCAGTTTCCCCTGCTGATTCATGCCACGCCTAAGAAGTGGCTTCCTCATTGGAGTTATGGGATCAGGCTCTCTATGTGAAAAATGAAGGTGTTCATGCCTCATGTCAAAAGGCCTCAGAAAACTGACCTTAACATCGGGTGTGGATTGGATTCCCCTTCAAGAGTTCAAATGAATGAAGCTGAACTGTGACCCAGAAAGACTGGAATTAGCTTAAAAATATCCTGTTCTATGACACAGCACTCTATCCATGCTCCTTGCTCAGCAACAATTTATTAAAACTCTTTATTGCCTGAACAGCATTTAAGGGCAGCTAAATGAGCAGCAGCCCTGGCAGGCAGCACCCTGCACTGTCCTGTTGGGCAATTAAAACTGTTCCAGGCAAGTGTCTGATTTAACCTTTTTGTCAGGCTCCTGTAGCCTGTTGAAATCATATAAGATCCTGGCAGTACTGCTGACCTCCAGAAAAACAACCCCAAATTGTTCCCCTGTGAAAGGCTGGCAGATGGGCCTTCTCCAGTGGCTGAGGTACTTGGCACAGGCTGAAGAGTGACTGGGAGCAACCCAGTGAGGGCAGGGAAGGGTTGGCAAGCAGCTGAAGACACCCGGATGCTCTCAGCAAGGAAGATGACATGTCAGCAAGACCCACCCGTGACATATGTGAGTGGCTAGGAGCAGTGACAGCTTGAGGCAGAAAGTGATTCTTGCATTCATCCATCTGGATAAATATTTGCTGCTGTTAAGTGTGCTCACCAGTGGGAATACATGATTAAAATATTTCTAATTTGCAGCGCCTTCAAATGCATTCAAGTCAGGCTCCCTTCTCCAGGGGATAAATGGCATTTATAAATGCTCAGTATTTTTCTAACTTCTGGTATTATTGCAGGTGAAAAATCAGAATATTTGCACTTTAGCAGCCAGTTAGGTACATGTTGCCGTTTGATGAAGATTCAGATGTATATCTGCAACCCCAGGCCAAGCTCACCTTCCAGTGAATGTGTAATTGGTATGGGTTGACAATGGAAAAAGGCAACAAGCAGTTTTTATAGAATCATAGACTGGTTTGGGTTGAAAGAGACCTTCAAAGATCATCTAGTCCAACTCCCTGTCATGGGCAGGGACATTTTTTAGTAGGCTAGGTTTTTCAAAGCCCCACCCAACCAGACTGACTACTTCCCAGGAATGTGGCATTCTGCTACGCTTCAACCTGTCCTGCCAGGAAAACAATTTGGAAAGAAAAGTCTTTTGTTCTAACTTACCTTTTTTTTTTTTTTTTAATGGTAACCTATGTTATTGATCATTTTAGTTGCTGGCCTTGTGTTAGCACCTTTTTGTTCTGCTCAACACCCCTGCTTGATAGGATTCAGCACAGGATGTGTATGACCAGGGTTCTGACCTTATACTGCTGACTGCTCCCAGTGGTAATGTTTTCTTTCTTACACTTCCTTCTTCCGCTCTTTATACAGGGTAAGGCAGCACCAGCCAGACCAGAAAAGCAGGAAGCCTAATTGCTGGAGCTGTGCAACTGAAATGATGGAGTTTCCTAAGTCTACAACTGAGATAAGAAGCTGCCTAACGAACAAACAAACAGGATGTCTGTAGTCCGTCAGAGAAGTAATCAAAGCCTGGATAAGACACTTGGCATACTTTAAGACAAGGCTGTGTAGACTTGGAGAAGTCCAATTACAGCATCTCAACTTATATGGAATAAATTGAAGACAGGGCTGATGGTGAACAGACCTGGAATGAAATTTGAGCACTTGGCAGAAGTCAGCGATTGACAAGGAAACACAGAGTTCTCTGCAAGAAAAGATTCCCTGTAAATAACTTACTCAATTTATGTAAAAGGAAGGCCCAGCTCCAGCCTTTAGACAGGCATTCCTACAGTGTTGGACCCCACCAGGTGCAGTGTTGTGTTTGCTGCTTTTCAGCCATTGAATCAAGGAAGCTGGGGATGACAGATACAATACTGAATCAGACAGCTGACTAAATTAGGAATCCTGGCTGGGGAACTGGAGGGGGAAGAAGGGGCAAGGACAGCCTGCTGAGCACTCTTTATGACCAGCCTGTGGTTTCAAGCAGGCAGCCTGGCAGAGCTCACCAAATTACCACCATGCTGGTGGTGACTGGGGGGAGGCAGCTCCCGGGGAGAAAGCAGCAGCCGTGGCTGCATAGCAGCACTTGCAAGTCCAGCACAGCTCCCTGACAAGCAAGGTTTGAAGCATTCATAATTAGAGAGGCTGCACAGTCATAAAGCTTTTATCCATTTTAATTTCTGTTGGTGATTAAAAAAAAAAAAATGTAGACAGGCTACCCAATTCTTTTTTTAGTATAGAAAATAATCTGGGAAAATGGAATTAAAAATAAAAAATAATTTCCAGGTATATACCTTTTATCACAAGAGCTCTGTTGGTACAGAAGAAAGGCACAGATCTTGAGCTGCTCTGGCTGAAGCCAAGGTACCTCCTCCCCACTCCCCACGGGCTCTGACATACTTATCTGAGGCACCAGATGCATCCAACTCCTGCACGCCCCAGGTGAAGATGAGGGAAACAATGTGACACAGTCATTGTGCCAACAAAGGGACGTGAGCAGACACCACCCCAGACCTCCACATCCCCACAGGCACTCCCCGGCTTTTGCAGGCTTGTGACTTTTCCCCCTCTCTGCTGAAGGCACAGGTATCTGCTGCCTATAACATTCTGTTACCATGCTCAGACCTTTAGCTACTCAGAGAAATTGACTCTTTGGAGGTCCCCCGAAGCCAGACTCAGCTGAACCCCCTGGCTCTGCCTGCCTTGCAGCCAAGGCAGCCATCCTACAGGTATCTCTCCCAGCCCCCAAATTTGTAATCAGTGCCTCAATGAGATGCTAATGAGTAAGACAAGCAATTCTGAAGGTTAAACATTTTTGCAGCTGGCGATGCCATTCCTCCACAATTAAAGGCAAATGTCTCAAAGGTACTTAAATCCTTGTTTGCTGCCAAGACAACTACACTTCTTGGAATGACAGGCTTAAATCTTTCAAGAGAACTCACATTGCTGTGCCTCTGTCATTTATGGGCTTTTCAGAGATATAGTAATTGTTATGCTTCGGGCAAAACAGTGTAAAACAAAAACAACAACAAAAACCTAATGTACTCATAAATCAGAAATATTTTACTTCAAGAAAGGTAGAGTCATTAATAGCAGCAACACTGTAATATGTGCTAATTATGTATTTGGTGAATGTTTTCAAGGAAAGAGACACAAGGCAGTGCCACTGTCCAAGCCACTAACATTCAAGGCTTTACCTTTAAAACAGAGGCTTGGTTTACAGCTATTTTGCCTGGTGGTAGTTTCTCCCACCACCTCAACAGGGCCATCAGTGGGACACTCTTGGATTTTTGTTCACACTTAGCAGCATTCTCTGAGCTCAGCTCTCCATGGGGCTCGGCTGAGACAGGCTGCTGCTACTTACTTTCATTTCTCCAGTTAAGTTCTTTGGGCTCTCCTTGGGCCCATACTGCTTTGAAACCTCCAGTTTCTCACTGCTGGTTACCTCATAACAACCTTTTACTATTTTCAAAACTCCCCATCTTCCATTCTTAGAAATTAGATTTTTAATTATTATTTTACAAAGATGGATTTGCTCTGTTCATCCAGTTTAGGACTTTTTAGTATGGGAAACTTGTCTGCAGGTTCAGTTTTTGCAGCGGACTTAGACAAAAAACCAGTTTAGCTGAACTTTGGCTCAGCAGTGTCTGTGCCCATTCAGGGAGAGCAGGTGTTCCTGAATGACATGTACTCACCTGGGATATTTTATTCCTATTTGTTCTGTTTCCAAGCACTATTGTCAACCCAAAATCTACAGAAAATAGATCTAGCAAACCCTGCATCCCCTCAGTGCTTTGCAGAGAATTTAGACTCTCATCAAGGATTAGCAACTCAGTCAGGTAACCCCATCCATACCCACTGCTCTATCCAGAGTGCATCCAAACACATCGTGCTTGTTCTCTACACATTAAAAAAAGAAAAAAATCCCATACTTCCTTTGATGCTGGGCCATTTCCCCAGTCCAGCCAGCAGTACTGGGCAGGATTGGTTATATGGGAGCAGCAGTGTGGACAGGGCAGAAGCAGGGACACCTGGAACCCCCATGGTCATCAGGGGAGACATTGCTCCTGACACAGTCTGCGGGCACCACGAGGTGGGGACATGGAGTAAAAAAACCCCAAACCTACACATAAATAAACTCTGAAAACGTGCCAGCAATTTCTTTGCACATAAAAATCAAAATAAGCCTTACGGGAAAGCCTTCCCTATCCCTCCCTCAAGGCTGGTCTGACTGTTGAGTGCAGTCTGTCTCAAAGCTAAAGTTTGCTGGTGCCTGTGGTTTTCCAGCCACAGGGTTAGCTCATTAAGGCTTTGTCTGGGGCTTTGTCCAAAGAAAGTATCTGTGACCTGCAGCAGAAGTTGGTTTTTGCCTTTCTAGTTTATCTGGTTATTGGGAGGCTCCGTCTCCGAGCCCATCAGTGAATTGTTTTCTTCCTGCCTGTCATTTAGCAGTCACCTCTGCTGATTCAATAGTGACAGTGCATTTTCAAACAGGCTTAAAATTCAAATGGACTCAAATTATCTCAAGGTAATTTACCCATAAACTGCCAAGGTAAGAGCATCAGACTGTCCAGGTATCACTGAAGCTAAAGGAACAAAGCTACTTGGAGTACACAGGAACAAGCTGCTCATTGCTTGTGCCTTGAATCGCTTTTAGTCCAACAATTCACCTTAAAGCAGGCACAGAGCAGAATATCACCCTCACTGCCTCCTAATGCACTTTGCAATGAATTAGATTTTAATATCAGAATATTATAGTTTCCAGTACCAAGAGATAATGGGTGAAACACAGGGTTTCCATGAGACATTGGTGTATTTTGTCTTTTACGTTTGCTCTGAGCTTTGCTTTGGTGACACAATACGCTTATATGCCATTACCATAAATTCAATTGTTCATACATTCTCTCTCAATTTTCCATCCTCTGGCAATAAAGCTACATTTAGAAAGGGCTGTCTTTAGCAATTGCTTGCCATCCTTTTATTGATGGATTCTCAGAGCATCTCATTGCACTGTTTTTCTATTATCCATTTAATGGTTTTTCATTTACTCCAACATAGACAGACCAAGGAATGTTTTACCACAATAGCTGCCACTTCCACTTCCACTTGGATGGAAGCTGGGGGGTGGAGGGAGAACAGTGGGGATTTTGTCCATGAATTAATTTTTAAAATTAACTCTACTTTTATATACTACATCCTTACTGCCCTGAAGAGTTTTCTTCTTATTTCTTGTCCCCAGAATATAGGAATCATGCATTTTAAACTGACATTTAGAATTCTGCTAAAATCAGTGTTAGCTGTTTAAACACCTGCGTTGTGTCACAAAGAACTCAAACTGAACAATTTATTTTGACAATGATTTCAACCAGATTTAACTTAGTAAAGTTACCCTAAGATATTGCTGTTACTGGTAAAATTAGGTGAATTACCATTGTTTACTGTTTGTTTCAATGTGTCTCATTGCATCTGGTTGCCCACATAGGCTGTATCTGAATTATGACGGCACTACTCTTTCTTAGAAATACAGTGGTCCATAGATATAAGTGAGACCTGCAAGGTAAAGGAATATTTTTAACAAAACCAGTTGATAAAACAATAAAAAGCCCACAAGAACCAGGCACATGGCTGAGCACATGAGACTTCTGGCATGGAGTATAAGAAGCTATGAACAGTTTTAGTTATGATACACAAAACAGGTAAAAATGAAATTACAGTGGACAAACCACTGTTTCATCATCCTTAGCTTATATATTTTATTAAGCCAATTTACCCTGTTGTTTAATAAACACAGTCTAGTCTAACAAAGCAGTATCTATTCCCTCTATGGCTTCAGCAAAGTCCCATAATCTGAAGGAATCAGTTTTCTTTTGTTAAGACATTTAAAATCCATCTCCCTGCATATCAACAGGTTCAGCCCTTTCATGGCTCAGAAGCCTTCTTACCACTGCTTTGATGGTCTTGCAAAGAGATGACTTTGCCACACCTTGAGAAAATGCCTCTCTTTTTCGTTATGTTTACAGTGGGCTGTGTGTTTCTTCCGGAGGCTCCACGCACCCGTAGCACTCACTACATGAGCTCCTGCACAATGAACAGTAACAGAGGATTTGTTCAATGCACTTTCAGGCTAGACCTGTCTTATTAAGTGCAGTTTCAAGAGGCTTTTTTCCATCTTCATGAGGTGGTGTGAGCAGAAATTAGCTCCCAGGCTCCCTCAGCTGAGATATCTGTTCAGGTCTGTGGGGAGCCAGGCACATGGGAGCTGTGCCATCAGCCTCTGAAGGACTTACTCAATGCAGACTGATGCTGAGATGTTTCCACCACATAGGGTAGAGAGAGAACTCAGTTCTGGCCACAGAAGGGCAAATTGGCCAAAATGTTTAGCAAAGCAGACAAAGTTATTTTCTACTTGATGGTTGAGCAGAAACAGGTATAAATTAAAACTGGTCCACTGAAGAGGTGAAGTGAAACGCCTAACACCAAAAATAAGAAATTACATTTAAAAAAAAGCGATTAAATCTCAACTTAAGGTTAAACAATCACCAGTTCAATAATGTTTGAATATTGGATTAAATAATATCTATATGTCTGAAACAAGAAGTAGCCATCAAAATACATCTTCTACTGCAGATATTTGCCTGTTGTGTTTGAAGGTGCTTTTGTCATTGAAACGAGAATCTAAGACGTGTGTTAGATACCTTCTTCAAAAGTTTTTATAAAAAAATAGCTGAAGGCTGAATAATTCTCCACAGCATTGTGGCTGGGAAAAAAAAACACCATAAAAACCCCTGACCAACCTCAAGAAACACTTAGATGGCAAGGAGAAGTAAAGCAGTAGAATAGGAGAAAAAACCCCACAATCAAAATACCACCCTCCTCTTACTTTTTTTTCTAACTTGCAACAACATGGTCTTCCATTTCAGGATTATGTGAGGCTGTGTGCATGGGCATCCTCGGGCCCCCAGGGGTTGCTGGATATGTTTAGCAGAGGGACAAATCTGGCACCCCTCGACCAATGGCCCTGATGCCCCTTGCTCAGACTGGTTACAGGTGAACTCTTTAGAAGATGAGTTCATTTACAGAAAAATCCTGGAGCACACAGGTCACCTCCTCCCACCTTAGCTTCAAAATGCACAAGCTGAAACCCTGAATTCCTGAATAATAATTCCTGAACTAACTGAATAATCCTTCAAAGGGTGAGACTGGACTCCATCACGTTCAGAAGTTTCTGTTTTACCACAGAGAAACAATTTTATTTTCTTGTCACTGTTCTGCAACTGAGAAAATCATCATCTTGTCATGAATTTACAGATCATTTCATTCATGCAACAAAAGAAAAAGCACCCGGGAAGCATGATCTCTTTGTTTGAACTCAATCATTTATTCTGCTCAATATCATTCCAGGCTGAAATTAAATATTTTCCTCTTCTCCACCTAAATAAAATGTGATCCAACATATTATGCAGTTCTAATCTATTTTGGCCAGCTACATTTTTATGCTGATAATGGAAAATTAATTTAACCATATATGCCCAGGAATATCATCACATTTTGCACGGAAGATAAAATCTCACAAGGCATTTGACTCGTGAATGTAGCTTCCAGGAAGATGTTCATTTCCAATTGCATTTTCCCCCCAATAGATTCTTAATTTGCCTTGTTCTATATGGTTTCCAGTTACCATTTTGTATGGCAATAAAAATCAGTGAAGCGGCAAAAGCTTATAGGCTCCTGCCTAGGTTTGATTTATATAATGAATGGGCACAACATCGTTGGTCTGCGTAATTGAAATTCATTCATCTCCCACTGTTTATAATGCAGTCATAAAGTGGATTATGTATTTATTGATAAACAATCATTTTATTTGCTGTAGTGCTGGGCAAAAGAAACATGCTACCTTCATTTTCTTGTTCCATGTATGCTTTACATTTGTGAAATTTGTAGATCTATGTAAAACCTGTTTATTCCCACCACCTTCTGCTTTAAAGCCCAAAAGGTCCTTATAAAGCACCATTAATTAATTAAAAAAAAAAAAAAAAGAAAAAGAAAAGACTGTGGCAAAAAGTCAGTATTTTAAGACTTGAATTGATACTCATCTGTAAGTGAAAAATCTGAGTAAAGTAAATTCAACAGCTGACCTGAACATGTTTCAGACAGCCTGCTTTCTCCCACAGCAGGAAAGCTACAGCTCCAACCATTTTCCTGATGTTAATTTTCCCCCTGTTAGGAAAAGAACATTGAAATATCATTTTTCTGTGACATTTCCTGTAAGAATTCTTTTTAAAACAACATTTGTTTAAAGAAAAATTTGAAACTTCACTCAAGAAACCACAACTGTCTCTTGCACAAACGTAATCAGGTGTTTTAATCCTACTGTCAGGAAAAATTGCATGTGCTTCCCCCACCCCCTCTTTTTCTTTAGAAATGCTATGTGCTATATTTATATATCTGAAGGCATCATTTTACCATTCTGTTTTCCTCTATTGTCCCATTTTCCTCATGGTGCAATTAAACAAAATAATATTTTCCATAAAAGATGTATTAATTCTGGCGAGGGTCATTAGACTGACAGCTTTGAAGTGAAGAAATATTCATTTGCCCTACAAGAAACCAGGAGAAAAGCAATAACATGCCTTTATCCTAACCCCGAATGAACCGCTTCTGAAGACTTTTCAGAGTACACACAGTCTCGAGGGCCTGCTCCAGTTCACGACACCTCTCTGGGAGTGCTTGAAAGGATCAATAGAATTTCCTGTACAACGAGAATTCAATAACATGTCCCTTTCTATAAGGGATGTGCCTGTCTCCAAAAAAAACTTATTTCATAACAGCCAAATCTAAGTCACTGAAAGATCATCAGTTTAATTTAGGTCTGGATTGTACTGAGTACTTTTGAAGTCCTGTTTTTGAAAATGTGGCATTTTGCTGCACCAGAACCTCGATTTACCACATGAAGATTTCAGTAGGTTTCACTCTGTGGTAGAAAAGTCAATTTATTGCATTTTACTCCTTGGCTTCAACTGGAACTCTTTCGGAGATGTCTCAGGCCAGCATTTAGACTTGGCAGTCTCCTGCACTGTGTCCTAGCACTGGAATCTGCATCCACAGCTTTCAGTGTATTTGGCTTCTTGATGAATGACACAAATGGGAGCTGATGCCTTCGGTGCCTAAAGCCAGTGCTGAAATGTGCTGCAAGGGCAGGGTGAAGAAAGTCTTGTTGTTTAGTGCTCATCCTCATTGCTTGGGGGAAAGGGATGTGGTGGTGAAGGGAGAGAAGACTCCCCTTTTCCTAGCAACTAAACTTACTATTCAAAAGCATTGTCTGAAGCATTAAACACCAATGTTAGCCTTTACAGCAGGCCACAGCATCTCTCTTTTACTGCTTCTTGGGGACAAAACAAACAAAAGCATCCCAACAAACAAACAAACAAACAAACAAACACCAAAACCAAACCACAACCCCCAAACCCCCATACTTGAAGATTTCCTCTTCACAAAAAAAAAAAATCCCAGATAATGACTCTGTTATCCTGATATTTAACTCTCGAGATGTTCGACCTGTGAATGTGAGGCAGGTGCCCGTATGAGTTATTGCAGCCTGGTATCTCTTGACATCTTCTGACCAAACCTCTCTCCTTCTGGCAATCTAGAGGATTGATTTATGGTGTTCAAATGCCATTCCTGACATATATAGAGTCACTGCTATCGGCATACAGTGCTATTTCAAATGGACCTTACTAGTTTTGCTCTTTTAGATGTCGGTGGCAGTTGGATTTATGGTCCCCTATGAGGCAACTCCAGCTGCTACACTCACAAATGTATATGGACTGTGCTTTTTGCTTATTTACCTTTGATTTCTTGCTGTTGAACAAAAGATTTAGGAGGTATATGGGGGACTGATTGGTACAGCAGGGTACCACACCACTGTTTTTGGGTACCAGGTCTCTCTCATGGGGTTTCCTATTGGGTTTTTGGAGGTGTTCAGAAAGCTGGTCCCAGGGCCTCCCTCCATGCCAGCAGTGATGCTCTGAGGACAGGGAAAGTTCCCAGGCATTTGAGAGCTGGATGCCAAGACCAAAAAGTCCAGAGACAAGAGAGCAGCAAGAATTAGCTGCTCTTAAAAGCAGCCCTAGCAAGGAGCCACCCCGCACACCTCGGTCATGGTGTTCATCACAGAGGGAACTTGCAGGGATGGCAAGATGAGGAAATCAAAAATATGCTAGAGAGCAGTTTTTCAGAGGCAGAGCTGTGCCCTGGTGGTTCCTCTCACAGTGTCAAGATGATACCAGCACCAGAGAGGTTTGCTCCACCATGACTGGAGTTATGCTTCAGTTGGATTTGGTCCATGAGGCCTTAGAACTGAGGCTGGGCCAGACCATTTTTTGCTAGCTAGTGAAGTCTGGAAAACAATTGTTCCCCTGTTCATCCATCTCACCCAAAAATGGAGGAAAAAAAAAGGAACTAATTTTGCTTCATGGAAAGAAAACTCTATATTTAGGATGGTTTTAAATATTAAAGGAAGCAGGAGCTTGAACAAGTATATGGTAATTTTCTTTTTCATATATTGAAATGTAACATTCTGTTATACAAATATTTTGCTTCCTCAGATTAAACTAAAAGCTGGATTTCTCAATTACTTTGGTCATCTTTAAATTACTTGGTGTATTCAAACATTTATTTGAAACTCCTCATGAATCTTTTACTAACATTTAGTGACATTTAAAAACAATGATCTTTTATGTCCCAAGTGCTGTCTCTTTTCCTTTCCTTTGCTTTATTTGATACTCTTATTTGAATCCTTACATCTTGTACATGCCAGCTTCACTGACAAATGTGTACATGAGCAGCTATCTGTGATTTTTGGCTCAAGGAAAATAATAGCACACAACACAGGGCACTGAAAAACTGAGCACAGAAAATTTTAGGACAACCAGTGAAGAATACACACAATGAAGGAAGGAACATATTTGAATGCCTGAGGCTTAAAAAGACATACCTTGGACGGGGATTTGTTTTTCTAGTACTTGCTCTCCTCCACCCCTAGAAAATTTAAATAATTTTGTATATTTACCATTCAAAATTACAGCATGTAGATTTTTTAGGTGTTGACCTTCCCTTTCCCTCCCTAACTATTAAACTTTGTTGCTTATAATAGAACACAAGCCTCTAATGGCTTACCAAATTGTAAAAGAAGAATTGGGAAAAATGGAGAGTTCTCCCTCCCCACATCCAAAAAATTGAAAACAATCGTTGACACTGTGCGAGAATAACACAAAAATACTTCTGAAAATTCAAGTACCTTGCAGGCTGCTGTAATTTAGCATGCAGTTCTCAAGACACTCTAGCATGTACTAAAAAAAATCCTGCTTTCAATAATGTGCCAAAATAAAAAAAGAATTTTCAATCTAAAAAAACGTGTTGCAGAGAGGAATCGGTGAAGTTTAATGACAGAAGTTTTTATGCCCTTTTTAGAAATGTTTTTCTAGGAAAAGATAAGTAGTTACATACAAGAATTATTAAAATGCAGGGGGTAAGCTTGTCTCTCTCAAGTCAGTGGTTTGCTTGTGATTTACAAGACTCTACTCAAAACAAGAATTTGGATTTTGTAGGCCATTTATTTACAAATTAAAGTGGAAGAGATGGACATACTTAGCTCTTTGCTGACATCATAACCAAAAATATGAACCTTCCTCCACTTCCCTGTACCAATGCTGACTGACTGAATGCGCTGTTCAGATATGGGATGGTCCCAATGTAGTTATACTTTGTCAAAGATGATGACAGTCACAAGGAACTAGCTTTTTGGAGGATTCATTGCTTTGGAGACTGACTGTGCAGTAGTTGACAGCGATAGCTTGCCTGATGACCAGCAGAACACTGACAATACTTTTTAAAGGTGTTTCTACAACTTTTCCCTTGACACAAGGAACTTGTGCTCCAAAGCACAGACCTGGGGGTGCTGGTTGACATCCAGCTGAACATGAGCCTGCATCTTCCCAGGTTTCAAAGAAGGCCAAGGGCACCTGGCCTGTGTCAGCAATAGTGTGGCCAGCAGGACCAGGGCAAGGATTGTCCCCTGCACTTGGCACTGGTGAGGCCACACCTTGAGTGCTGCATCCAGTTCTGGGCCCCTCACTACAAGAAGGACATTGAGTGGCTGGAGTGAGTCCAGAGAAGGGGAATGGAGCTGGGGAAGGGTCTGGAGCACAAGTCCTGTGAGGAGCATCTGAGAGAACAGGGGTTGTTCGGCTTAGAGAAAAGGAGGTTCAGTTCTTATCACTCTCTACAACTACCTGGAAGGAGGGAGTTGGTCTCGTCTCCTAGAAGAAGTGACAGGACAGGAGAAAAAGGCCTCAAGTTGTGGTAGGGAAGGTTTAGATTGGATAGTAGGAAAAATTTATTCACTGAAAGTGTGCTGAGACGTTGGAATAGGCTGTCCAGGGATGTGGTGGCATCTCCATCCCCACAAGCATTCAGAAAAATGTCTGGATGTGGCACATGGGGATATGCTTTAGTAGTGAACAGAGCAGCACTGGGTTACTGGTTGGACTGGAGGAGTGCAGAGGCCTTTTCCATCCTTAGTGACTCCGTGGTTCTAAAGCTGGTGACCTGAGCAGAACTGTCCGTGGGCTGATAAAACAGAACTCCTCAATGACTAGCTGGAACAGCTGTGGCGGTGGCTGGTTATGTGAGACCAAGTTTCACATACACTTGAAAGAACTATTTGTCTGTCTTTCAGGTTATCAAAGAAAGCCTCAAATTGGTCAGGAGCGTATCTGGGAAACCACAATGATGATGAAGCTTCACACCTTGAGGTCAGTCCTTCTTGTGTTTTCATGTCACTAAATGTGCACATGAAGATCCATGAATGTGTGTCCATATACAGCACACGTCCAGGGAGCAATAAATCCACACAGGAAGCTGTGCAGCATACAGGATGAAAAGAAAGCTGTATGGCACCTAATTGTGTGATAAACTACTGACTAAATACAAGTAGGGAGAAGACAGAATTTTGAAAATCTCCAGATGTGATACTACAAAAGGACATTTTGATTCTCTCATCCCAATGTTACGCATCTGAGCACTGGAGATGACCCAGCGAGTATCATATCACATCCTCTTCTAACTGAACCATAGCATCCTGACTTCTGAATGCAAAAAGAAGCCATATCCGCAATAAGAACTGTTAACTGTTTCCAATGAATAATTCAGCAAGCTCCAGCCATGAAACCCACAGCAAGCACTGCAAGGAAGATGAAGCATTTTTGCTGCCCATCATTATGTGTGTTCATGCCACAGGGATTTTTCAATTATTGAACAGTGTAGAGTTGCCTTTGTTTGTAGAAAATGTCAATTTGAATTGTGTGGCTTCTACACATTCATTTATGTTTGCCAAAGGCTGCTTAACATTAGCTTGGCTTTTTACTCCTTTGCCACATGAAGGTGGAGATCAAAAGTACTGAACGATTACTAACATTTTATGAAGCATCTTAAGCTGGATGCTTTAACTGTCAAGACATTTCCAATAATTTCCCTGATATTTTCTTATCAGAAAAAGCCCTATTAACTTCATTTTTATTCGCCAACCTAACTATTATAAACAGCTACTAGTGTTACAAAAGTTCAAGTGTCACAAGTAACAAGACATGAAAGGTGAAGTAGCTACTGTTAAGTTTATAAGCTTAACTGGAAAATATTGCTGCTATTATTTAATTCATATTGAAATTCAACCCACAGCTTAAGAAGGAGCTGTCTTTTCAATTTACAAAGGGCATGAGAACAGTGCATTGTGCAACAATATTTTGCATACACATATACTGAGTGTCAGTTTGGTGATGCAAATGACTTATTTTAGCTAGTGATGATAGAAATGAAGGAGTTCCTGATGCGTGAGCTTAGAGGCAAGCATCTACCATTTCCTGGGGCACCAGCAAGAATGGAAATACACCTTGGAAATTACTGTTATGCGTATTGTATGGCAAAAGCCATTGCATTTAATTTATTTGTGAGTGATGAGAAAGAAACTCAAGTTTGTTCTATAATTATAATTGTGGTGTAATCAAATTTGTGCCTGCTTGTACATCTGGTGTCTTTATGTCTCTGATTCCTTGGGTTCCAGGATTTTAATGGATTCAGGTTAACAGAACAGGTTAGATTCTGCACAGAAGAATCACTGGACTGGTAAGACAAAAATGGATCTGAGGTATGGAGCTGACCCAACTCCTAGTCTGTATCACAGCAACACAACTAGCTCTCTCAGGAGCTGTTCAGGAAGGAGTGCTGGAAAATGTTGCATTCCCCCAGGTAGATCCCTGCTATGGGTGGAGCAATGTCTGTGCTTCAGTGTGCTGATGAGCACCGTAAGTGGGGATCTGGCTGTCCCAGGGACTCCCCAGGCAGCTCCTGCTGCATAATTGAATGATTCCTTCATAGGTGAGACTCTTGGAAAAAGAAACGTTTTCTGCTCGTGCAGAAATGGTCCCCATTGCTTGACCATTTCAGTGCTCTGAGTGTAGTTTAGATACTCAATAGCAATGGATACAGTGCTGATACAAAGGCACTCACAGTGGAGAGTCCTGTTGCCATCCAGACTACAACCAACCACCCTGTTCAAGAGATTTGAGTCTCCCAAACCCGTTGCCCTTACTCAAACGATACTCACACCTGTCAAGGCAATAAGTTCTCAAAATTTGTTATGTTTTCACCTCTTTTTTAAGCACTCACTAACCCTAACCCTAACCCTAACCATAACCCATTGCGATAAATTTTCAAAATTGCTTTTGTTTTGATATGTTTTTTTAAGAACTCAGTAGCCTTCACCCTAACCCTAACCCAACCCTAACCCAACCCTAAACCTAACCATAAACCCTAACCCATAACCCTAACCCTAACCCTAATTAAAAAAAAAATTAAAAAAAGTCCATGTCTGCATCACCTGAGTGCAATAGGATGGAACATACTGCTCTCCTCTGGGT
The DNA here is from genome assembly GCA_013397055.1 of Pachycephala philippinensis. NCBI lineage: Eukaryota > Metazoa > Chordata > Aves > Passeriformes > Pachycephala > Pachycephala philippinensis. The sequence goes on along the minus strand of VWZT01011279.1, from coordinate 132,841 downwards.
GGTTTCTCCACTGCACCAGAAAGTCTGTGCATATGCTACAAGTCTTATTTGAAACAAAGTTTTCTATTATTCAGACAAGTCCAACAGATTGTGAAAACCACCGTTTTTTAAGAGAACAAAACTGAGAAATGTGAAGCGACGGGTTTGTTGAACCAGGACATCCCAGAAGGGTTCTCTCTTTCACAACCTCTGTCTCATCAACATCTACCTATCATAAATCATACTCCAGAGCAAGCTACTGTCAACAAGGCAATGGCAAAAATAGAAACTTTCCTGGAAAGTCAATCTTTCCTATTAATTTAAACTTAAAAATAATCTCCATAACCTAAAATTGATCACTCTTGGCATTGAATCAGCTGCTAAACATTGGGTGCCAGATCTTCATGATCAGCTTCTTGAGTAGAAGCCCACAGAATAGTTCCTTTCAAAGACAATCCACACTTTCCTAATTGTTAAATAACTGACATGGAACAAAATGATCCCTGTAGAGCCAAATGCTATTACCTTTCTTAACTCTAAAATAAACTTCGAGGTTCCTGAAATGATTTCATTCTCATTGAGACAAAGTTAATAATTAACAATGTTACGCCCCTCAGTGAGACCTGGGATGCAACTTTCTATTATGATGAATTTTAACTGAGCAAAATAAACCCTAAAACCCAAATACAACAAAGTTATTCATAAATTATGGTTAAATAGTTCAAAAATTTTGTCTGAAAAATGCTTTCTCAAATACAGAACTATTTGTATATGTGCCCATCCACATGCTGTTTTAGGGTTTTTTTTTATTTACTTGATGCTCTTGGAGTACTTTCTGCTGTAAAATAATTGGGAAAAGCCAATGAAGGAAAATAAAAAAGCAATGAACCGATATTGTTACATCTAAGGATTTCTAGAAGCTTACAAAGATTCTACTAACTAACATATTGCAGCAAAAAATGACAATGCAATTGCCCATTAAACATCATATGTCATTTCTATTTCTAAAAGTGTGTAATCATTGTAATTTTCCCCCCAGTCCTGCAGTCTGTGCTATAAACATTAGAAATGCATACTCACCCCAAGACACTTGCCTGATAATCATCTATCACTGGACATCTGTGATAGGCATTATGAGCATCCAAATCTATTGCACTTACACTCCAGATGCATTCCCAAGACAGAAATGTGTGTAAGCACACATCCCGATGTGCTCTGCTGGCCCAGCTTCCTTTTTGTGAAATGCAGCCAGAATCTCTGCCCTTTGCCTTCTCCATCTGAACTCCTCCCCTACAGGGACACCTTAAGTGAGAGTTACTCCTTTAATAACTGTTCCTTACAGCCATCACCTTAACCTGAACACAGCGAAGGGAGCTCAACCATCACCACAGGCTTTCCTGAGAGAGGCAGAACATGATCTCAGACCAGCATCTCAGGAAGACTAACCCAAAAATCCATTAAAGCAAGCCACAACCTTAAGTTGTTGCTGGGGCTGCTCAGAGAGCCCCTCATCCTTATACCCCACCCTGGGGTAAGATCTCAGGTTTGCTGTGGTGGTTCTCATGCACACACTGCTGCTTTCCCTGTACGAGTGCCTCCTGGCAATCAAGCCACAGCTTGCTGAAAAACAGTTAATTGATGATATGATACAACAATCACTCATTGGCCTCATTTCTCCTTGGAGAAATGCATTTGAATATACACTGTAGCTGACACCATTACACCAATACACAGGAAAGAATTACCACTGGAGTTATCCACCTCCGGTACAGTTAATTTAACTTGTGATGTGATCCTCTCTAGACACCATTTCCTGCTATCTGCTTATCAGTGTGTTTTTCAAAGGTACAAAAGGAACAGTGCAAAGTATTAGTGAAGGGACTTATGATGAGTATGAGGTCGTGTGCAATCACTGTGTCCTGCTCCTGACCTTTCTGATAATACACCGCTTCATAACTCAGAGATATTTATGACATCCCCATTACCTCAGCCCATTTTCCCACTTCTAATTTGCATAAATCAGATTGACTGTTATGCATCTGTTCTTCCATAGACATTACGACAGTACTTCTAAAATATGTTAAATAAAGTAACTAACAAATAACAAGCTCAGTCTTTAACAAATTCAGCTGCAAATCATGACTGTATCTTCCATGCTTCAGAAAACAGTTTGTCCTGCCACAAGCAAGCCAGGGCAGCTTGTATTCCTGAAAGAAATCTGGTTTTCTGTGTAGCTGTAAGAAGAAACACAGAGATACTTTTCAGACTCCAAATACCCCAACTCTGTTCTCAGCTCCTGCAGGCTTGGTAAGCCTCATGAATCAGCTGCACCGCTCCATCCTTCAGCTTTCCACATACAAATCTGAGTCGCTATTTCCCGTCTATTTTCCTTCAGGACAGGATCCCTCCATCTTACCTACCAAGCCTGACAGAGCTGGTTATTCCAGCCACTGACATCCCACACAAGCTTCACGTTTATGCTACACCAAGTGAAAATGCCAATTTCAAAGCCAGCCTGGCTTCAAGCCAGCATTTTTCCTGTGGGATCTGACAGAGAGCCACAGGATAATTCAGGCTGGAGGGGAACCCAGGTGTTTCCAGTCCAGCCTCCTGCCTGAAGTGGGGTCTGTCACGGAGGGTCAAATCCTGAGCAAAAGGGAGGGAGAGGCTGCAGCACTGCTGTGTGCTGGGAAAAAATATACATGGTCCTACTGCATAGGCAACAACTTTTAACAGAGATGGATGTTTTGGTCAACTCTACCCTTCACCTAACCCCTTTTGCAGCTCTGAAACAGACTGCATGTAGGTGCAGCTCTGAACGAAAGCGTACATTGTTCACAGTAAATACTGCGGACTTCAGGCTGCTAACTTGGGGAGACTTTCAGAAAGTGGCCTGACACGGCTTTGGATGGTTTCACCAGTTATTCATTTGGAAATGTGTGCAACAACCGCAACACTGTGCTCTTGTTATAGGTTGTCTTCTGTCACTCTTTTATCATAAAAAATACTGTCTCTACCGTCTGACCTCACTTACTTTTCTCTGCTACTTGAATCTTCGTTGGGACAGAGCCTTAAGGACATAATGGCTTGCCTAAGACAGCTTCTTTCCTACAGAGGCCCATTAAAAAGCTCATGCATTTTACTGGGTGCTTATCATGTCCTCATGATAAATTTCTCATTATTGTAACCTGAAATTTCATTTCCATGTCAATGGCTTTCAGATCTGTCTCAGTGATGGACTACCCATAAACTGCTCTATGTTTCCATGTTGCCCTTAGGAAAAATAAAGACCGAATCAATTCAGACTTTCATTTTCAAATGTGTCCTGCTGAGGCTTCAAATGGGTGCTGTGTGTTCTCAGACTTGGTCCCTGACCACTCCCTACCTCCACTGATGCTTCAAAAGCATCACTTGAAATCTGAGCAAAGATCATGTTTGCAGGGAGAAAGCTCATACTGAGCTGGTATTCAATTAGCTTTTTAATTAGGCAGGCCATGAGAAAGATGAGGCTTTCTTTCAGATCACTATGTTGTTTCAACCAGGTCTGTTGGCAGCTTGCATAAAATCAAGCCTTTGGACATGATAAGAGCAAGACTCATGTCTTGAGATCCATGTAAACACCAGATCCATGTAACTCTCTTCTTTCATCAGCATCTTCGCAGCATGGCTGCCACAGAGCATTGGCATGAAAGATAGTTCAGCAATTTTACTTGCAGTAGAGAATGCTAAAGGAGGAAAGATTAATTTCAAGGTTATGGTGCTAATGTGAAAAACCTTTTTAAGGGATAAACTCTGACTATATTTGCAGTTTCATATCTGGGTGCAATTTACTTCTGTTATTGATGGTCTAGGTAGTCACTCCTCCTGAGCCTTGACATCCATGTGTCTTAGCAACTATGACTTGCTAGATTTGTGTTCTGTACATAAAATGCTCCCTTGGGACTCTGTGCCTCTGAATAAACTCTTTTATTTTTGACTCCTGAATTTTCTCTTTCTGTTTATCTTATTTCCCCTTTTGGAATGGTTGCACTTGGGATATACAAGTGCAAATCAGGCTTGTAACAAGCAGATATCATGCACTGAAGTAAACAGTTTGGCAAGACTGAACAATGAGGTTCATCAAATAAATTAATAGCACTGAAGGGAAGGTAAATCTAAAACTAAAACACCCCACAAAGCCACATAGCCATTACATCTATGTCTCTGATTTTGGACTTATTTCTTGCCTTTGCATTGTTATAGATAACTAATAGCACACCTTGGTCAGATACAGTTGTGGAGACAAAGAACTGAAATTTGCATAGTAATAAGGACAGGGTAAACACTGGCTTCTGAATAGAGTTAGAGACACATGACAAACTCTGGGACCGTGCCACTTTCTACTAGGAAATTTAGGTCCAGCATGCCGTGCAATGACTCCATTGGAAAAATATATTTAGTCCCAACAAAAAAATCCCAAAAACTAACCAACCAACCAAATTTGATTAAATGTTATTGAAGTCAGGTTTCCACCTATCCCTAAGGCCAGAACTGCAGTGTTGTGCAATTTACAGGATTTACATTAGAGAGAACTTGGTGCCAATGCTGGCCAATAAGACCAAGAAAGTTTGCAGCCGTGTAAAAAAAGGCTTTTTCAAGCCTCTGTGTTTTTAGTTGAACTTATTATTAGGTGCTGCAAAGAAGGGGTTTTCCTTCTTCATCAAACACATTAAGTGAGAATGGGAGAATACTTTCCATTGTTCTTGTTTTGCTTTACACATACACTTTAAGTCAGATCAGGAATGTAAACAGCTCACATTATTTCTAATGAAGCCATGAGCATTTTTTAATGAGACAGAAAAGAGTTTGATTTATTAATCAGGATAAAATCCTGACTTACTAAAATTAGCAATTGTGGCTTTAATCTACAGAGTAAAAACTGGAATAATGTATTTTTACGAAGAGGAGGGTAATTATAGTATAGAATTACGCAAGCAGATAGCAGCTTCTCACTTGAACAAGTGAAAGCTGTTTTAGGCCTAAGCAGGTTATATTTTAGAGGATATTTCATTCCAGTATTGTACTAAGACCAGTGATTTATTTCATCCGGGTCAACAATCCTTGCTGCCTTTGCTTGAAGAGCAGGGATCACATGGAAGGCTGCTTTCTTGCGGGCAGACTCTGCACAGATAGATTTTTTAAATGCGTCAGAGATTGATTCCTAAAACCTGCATCCTTGCTTTCTCTGCAATCAAAACTCATCACACACCTCAGAGCTGATACTCTGTTTAAAATCCTGAAGTTGCAAAGTCTTCATATGATTTTGTCCTGTTTTCCATTCTATTACTTTTTAGCAAATTGCCACACTTAAGCAAGTTGTTTTGACATGCTTTTAGGAGGGTCTACATCTGCCACAAGGACAGGTTTATAACAAGTGTGATATTAATTTTCTTCAGTCTCAGCATGCCAGAAGAAGGAAACGCCAAAAAGAAGTTATAAGTTTTCAGCTTCACCACTCTTCACATGGGCTCTTGTAAAGAGAATGGTGAAAAAGTTTCAGAGCCATATTGCCCTGCCCACATGATGCACCTCAGCACTGGGGTGGGGGAAGAAGGGGAGAGCAACATAATCTCAGGAGACACAGATGCTCGGCCATTTCAGAAATGAGGATGCAGGTTTCAGCTCTCAAAAAGACTAGTGCGTGAAAGCCTGGTTACATGGAAAAGTGCAGACCTTTGGTGACAGTTGAGGGACCTATAGCACCTCCAACAAAAATAAGGATAAAATGCATCCAGTTACTAGAAAATAATCCTGCTCTGTTAGTACATTTTAAGCACGTCTAGTCCCTATACCTCAGTGTCAAGCTGTGCCAGACACTTTGTGCCCTGGCCCCTGCAGAGAAGGTATAAAAAGGTCTAACATCTCCCTTCCTTTCAGGATCAGGAAAAATCATCACCTCCTGAAAAGACCTTAACAGGCTAGCTCATACGTAGGTGTCTGTTTTACACTCAGAACAGTAGCTGAAGGAAGGAACACAGAGGGGGAGCAAAAAAAGAAAGAAAAGGAACTAATAACACTGTCAAGATCTAACACGAAGTTCATTGAGTCAGGCCAGAATTCATAACTTGTGTGCAGAATCCTTAAATACCAGCAGTATCATGAACCTACTACAGCAATTTTGCCACTGTTTTTTCAGGCTAAGAAGAGTCAGCAATGTCACCTGTTATCGTCCAGAGCTGTGATACATCCCAAGAATATCACTTCAGGCCCGGGTGGGTAATTCTGTTTTCTTCCATGCCTTTCCTTACAAAAACCCCCAAAGCTTTAATTTTTTAGAAAAATTGAATTTTCCTCTTTATCATGCATAGTGTTTACATTGCTAGGCAGCAACTACTGCAGGCAGGTGAACAAAGTGTTTAGCCTTACAGTGTCACATCTATCTGAGCTAAATTATTGTGTTGCTATGATCTTCACAGGGCAAGGAGGTACAATGGCAGAAAGATGTAGTTGTTTTCGGGACTCTAATGATGACCAGTCCCGGTTAAATCAAAAGCCAGAGAGTACACTGTACTGCTAATTCTTTGACAACATTTCCCAAGCTGCTTGCTAGCTTTGAACAACATACCTTCTGTGTCTGACTAGGAGCAGAAGGAAAAGCCTTACATGTTTCTGTGCTAGAGGTAAGCAATATTAGATTCAAAGGTTGTGTTTGTTTTCTAAAAGGTTATACCCCTTCTTCAACTCAGCTTTTCCTGTAGAAGCAGTGACGCTTACCTATACCACAAACAGACCTCTACAACTTAACTCAAGCCCCAGCTGTTAAAACAGCTTTATAGAAAAAAAAAACCTCTAACAAACAACTAAATATCCCCAAATTATTACTATTATTAATAACAACAAGAACCAAAAAACCCAAAAGATGAGCACCATCTAATCTATTTAGAAGCCTTTTTTGCAGCATTTGTTGCAACTAGAGGTCAATTTAAATATGAGCAGAAAGAGCCAGAAAGGTAATGGGTCCCAAGGGGGGTGAATATATGTGGCATATGTTAATCCTCCGACTTTCTTAAGGCCTCAAATCCACCAAGGAGCACAAATTCCATCCTTGGCTGTGCTGCAAATTCAGGGCTTGAACAGTGAGCCTTGCTGTGTGCAGCAAGATGGGCATGGAGACCAAGCAGCATCCCTGCCTTCATCCTTGCAGCAGAACAGAAACGAGGAAAGTTGAGACTGCCCAAGACAACGGGTAAGTGCAGTTTCTGTTCCAAACAGCCTCGTTATACCCAACAGGCCCCAGTGGCCGCATGGAAGTATCTGCACAGTCAAAGAAAAACTTACCTGTACCTTCTGTGATGAGATTATTGATTATTTTGTTTAGTCGGTTTGAGGCTTGTTAGGATTTTTTTTGTTTGGTTGGTTGTTTTTTTTTGGTTTTTTTTTTGCAATTCAAAATCTCTTTACATGTCTTGCGTGATAAAGGTGGCAATGGGAGCATGAATTTAATGAAAAGAAGACTATGGCAATTTAACCAAGTCTCTTGCCAGGAACAGCAGCAAAATGCAGAATAAGGTTGATGCTAAATTTCCGTCCATGAGGCCTTCAATACACAAGTTAACAGCTCGTCAGTAAACCACTGTTGGCAGCTCATGAGTGGGGTTGCCTGTGCTGAGATTTGGTGCTGGAAGTTAAGAACAGTAGCTTTAAAACTGTTACTTTTATCTGGGGAGAGCTGCTGTCAAAAGCTGTTTCTGACAGCTATTTCTGTCAAAACAGAGGCTACACAGTTATATATTCATTTGGACAAGGTTTTATTATTATTTCTCTTTGATGAAGCTTTATTTCATGTTCCTGATCTTGGAACTGGAATCTTTCCAGTTTTCTTAGAAAAGAAATAAAAATTAATTGTACTTAAACAAATTAGGAATTTAAATTTGAAAAAGCAAGGTGTAGTATCAGGAAGTCTTCAGTGAGCTCCCCCACCTTCTGTTTTCCTGAGGCGCTCAGGACCCTGCCAGAGAGATGTGTCATGAATACACAAAGTGGGTCTTATCCACTGCATATAGAAAGAATCCCGTGCTGTTCTGTCACTGTATTCATAGCATGAAAAGCAAGACACTGAATAAAGGTATCAGCTGTGCCACTTACACAGCACAGACCTCTCAGTGTGTCACAATTTCTATCTCTAGAACTGAAGAAAAACCAGACTACAAAACCATGAATTTCAAGCCGTTCATATTTCTGAAGCTTTTTTTTCGGTTACCAGAAGAAAGCCCCTGCCTGAGAACAAATTTCTCTTTCATTAGATGCATTACTGGCAGCAAGAGCAGTTCTCCTGGGCACCAATCTTTCACCAGCTTCAGTCCATCCAGGAGGATAAGCTTGTAGCCACCCACCTGTCCCCTCCCTGGTTCCTGATGGAACGACAAGGCTGGCATTCAGACTCACATCACCAGCTCCCTCTCCCTCTCCCCGTGGCCCACACTCGTGCCCACCGCGTGCCACCAACCCATTGTCAAGTGTCAGAGCAAGGATCTGCCCGTGAAAAGGATCCACTGCTGTCAGAGAACAGAAAACAGGGAACAGATTCAGATCTCAAAGAAATTATGTCAGAAGGGAAAAAGGACTTTATTCAACAACAGCTCATATGACAACGGTCTGAAGGACTGAAGAAAATCACTTCCAGCTGAATGCTGCTGACTACCTAGGGTCTACACAGGACCATGGATTTCACCTAAACCAAGGCATTTCCAATCACAGTTAGGCAGGTTAAGAGGGCCATAAGATACAGCAAAACATGAACAAAGACAACTCCTCATACATTCAGATCTTCCCAATTCCCTCACATGTTTAACCTGAGACAGGAGTCAGCCTCTGCTGAATACAAGCTGCTTGGTGGGGCACAACTGCTTCGGGTGAAGCAAACAAGGAAGGTCACGCAAGAGCTGCCACAGCAGCGCAGACTGAAGTTCCATGCAAAACATGACCCAGGAATACAGTGCATTTCCCAGTGACAGGTCAGTGTTTCCCACCGTGTGTCCAAACACCCTTGGGCTGTGAGTCTGTTGACAGTAGGAGCCTGCACATGTATTGGGCTGCATAGTTCTCCCATCCCACCAGAAGAAAGCACATTTGTCTCCCTGGTCCTAGTGCTGAGGTTTACCTGCCTGGCTTCCAGTGCTCTCCTGGTTACACTGTACGTAATTCAGATTTTCTTCACTGCTTTGTGCTGTGGATGATGTTTAAAAGAGTAAGCCATCCTCTTCTTTTGTCAGCTTGTAGTGTATTTCATCTCCCACTATCTCATAAAGTGACAGTTTGATTATAATGTAATTACTTTTTTTTAGTGAACCTAGTGCATAATTTTATTTCCAGATGGTTTTATGCTCCTTATATTTAAGCTCATTATGAACAAGAAGTCTGCACAGGAAAAATAGAAAGTAAGCTGCCTCTTTTCTTTAAAAGGTGAACATTTTGAAAGGCCTACATTGTGAGGGTAAAGATACCAATGTCACATGGTAGAAAAGATTAATTTCAAACATGAGAGCACAAATGAGCTTGAGAGCCCTTTAAGGCATTAACATGGAAATTGAAAAAATAAATGTTTAATTTTCATTGCTTGGAATTTGGTAAAAGCTAACAGGCTGAATAGCTTCAATATCCAAGAATCAAGAGCAGGGATCAGCGAGCGGCTGCAGACAACCATGGCAGGGATAGTGCCAGTTCAGAAATTGGTGAAATGAAAGTCTTTTTTATACAGTTAAGTCTCCAAGCCTCCTGTGGCTGGGTACTTGCCAAGGAGTTCGTTTGCAAGTCAAGTATTATTTGTTGATGCTAAGAAGCACAAGCTGATACATTTTGCCAAAACATGTGACAAGAAAATCCGTGTAAATCAGCGGTGCTTTGCTGCAGAAACTGTGGTTCCTCTCTGAAAACTGTCTTAGTAAAATGGCACCCTGGGGTTTCCTGTTTATTGCATCCCAGTGACATCCAAATCAAACATGATCAGCTCAGACGCATGCGATAATGATTTTTTTAACTGCTGCTTCTATGAAAATAGAAATAAAATTATACAGCCAAGATATGCTCTCTGGCTTACACATTGGCAGCGCAGATCCTACAACTGCTATTTAGTCAATAATCCTATTTATGACTCACAATGCAGTTTCTTTTCTATCATCCTATTTGCAGTTTATTGGCAGTTATGGGAAAAAAATACATCCAGAAGAAAAAAAGTAATGCCAAAGCAAACACATTTACTTATCCCAAACTTGAAATCGGATCCTCATAAGGGACCATTTCTTTAGCAGTGCATTTACATCTGCTCAAGCATTTGCTGATGCATCTCTTCTGTCCCAGCTGAAGGTGCAAGGCAGTGCACTTTGTTGACAACATGTTTTCTTTTTCTGAAGTGGGAAATTACTTAATAAGAACCAAACATTTTACAGTATGGATATGAGACAGAAGCAAGAGATACCAAGAATAAACCCACTTCTCGTCATTTTGCCACTTGTGACACTGCAGATGTGGCTGGATAAAGGTGACATTTGAAATCTGTGACTTGTATAACTTATTGGTACCACCAACCAGGCTGCAACCTGGCAACAAGGGACCTGCTGCTGAAAACTCCCACATTTCGCTCCTCGCAACACCTCAGGCCTCTTCCTCTTTGACCAGAGGTTGCTTCAAAACGTATTTGCTGCAAATAAGCAGATTATTGCTTTAGAAATATATATACATAGGTTCCTTTTTTCAAAGTGTTCTGGCCTCATTTTCCCATATTTCCAAATTTTAGACTGCTGATAAGCCACCTAATCTGCTGTAACAAGAATATCATCCGCTTTTCATGCAGTATCTGTCCAGCAGTTCTCCTGGGACACTTTAAAGTAGCGTGTAAGATTTTGATATTCCAGGCACGTATTCTACCTTCTTCTATTGCCTTGCCACAGACCTCAGAACACCAACTTAATTGTTCATTTGTCTGGGCCTGTCAATTCCTCCATTTCCACATTCCCACTTCGGTGCGAGCCTTCTGTCAGGTGGTGGGGAAACTCAGAGATTATCACATAGCACAACATCATTTATTTAGTCTATCAAACAGGAACTATTGATTGAATGAGCTTGTTCACTAGCAAACCTGCAACATTATTTTAGCAAGAAATAGCTTAGCTCTACATAAGAATTGGACCCTAGGAATTCAGATAAAAGATTTGAAACACCATTGCTTTGCTGTTGCCTTTTCAAGTGAAAAAATTAACACTATAATAACAAAATCTAGACATGTTGAGAAAACAAAAGGGGAAATCATCTGAGAGAAAAGTCAGAGATAAAAACAACTTGTATTAAAGCCTAATAGTCCCTGAGGGTGTCATGAAAGCTTTTGAATAGATGAAGCATTTCTAGTAATTACAGTGAATCGAACAAGTACTGTCAACTTCAGGTTTGCACAAAATATCTTTTTCTAAAGAGAGGACAACAGGATTTTTTTTTTTTTTTTTTTTTTTTTAAACCAAGTCCTTGTCTTGTTTAAATGCCCAGGATCTGCATACCAGAAAAGCTTTTTTGTATGGTATTTTCAACACTTTAGAAATAAACCCAAATAAATTTTTTATGTTTTTTTAATACACACCCCAGAACAACCTATTGCCTTCCTCCTCAATCAACTCAGATGAGCAGTTTTTGTAGATGAGCCAAAAAGCATCAGAAAACCAGTATCACTATTGAAATTACTTTCTTTAAAAGCAAAGCAACTGGAGGAGGTCAAACTTCAAATACTGACCATGCTTGTGCACATTCAAATTACATTTTAAGGTCCACAGGAAGACTTAAAACACTGTCCCTGCACAGACATACAGACTCCGCTTTCCTTTTGTTTCTCTTTTGCCACATATTTTGGCAATTAACTGATGCTGAGGCTTCAAACTTTTTCCTGTTCTCCCATGAGTGGTCACTGAACAACCCAGGGACATAAGGGCCAATAGGAGGCTGTGGCTGTAGAGTTCCCAAATCCACAAAACAAAGATTTTGCAGAGGAAAGCCATAGATGGAAATGGATAAGGTAGCAATAAAGGATCCTCTTCCTTACCCAACATCACAAAGTAGCTCTTGACTTCAACTTGTCTGACTTTTGCCCACCTTCCAGAAACAGGAGTCATAGCTGAAGTTGTCTCTTCATGTATTTAACTATTTCTTTCTTTGCTTTTGTTCCAGGCTAAAAAAGAACTGAATTAAGAATTATAATTATCAGGGCAAAAAGAACATTTGAAAGCAGAACTTATCAAAATTTCTCTTTTGAAAGAGCAAAGGATGCATCTTGAATTAAGGCCACAACATCAGTCCTTCAGGAGGTAATCCAAAGCAGCCTTCAGCTTCTTCATATCAATGTAATATGAGAAACTTATTCACAACTGGCACAGGAGTAGAAAATTTCGCAGCTGTGTTTTCCCCAAACACAGGATTGGTCCAGAGGTCAAAGCCTTATACAACTGAGAAGCCATCAAGACGGTGACAGTTTTACAAAACAAAATGCTGAAGTTTCTGTAAAAAACCAGCTCCATCGAAGGAGATTAAAAACAAAAATAATGTCAAGAGTCTTATAATATGACTACATTAAGAAGATTTTTTTAATCGATACATGGTATACATGCCACTTAATTCAATTCAAGAAAATTTTAACTAGATTATACCTTGGCAAGATGACCTTTTAGGTCATTTTAAACTCAATTTTTATCTGTCCAAATAATGAACTCTAGAAGGTTAAGAAATTAGCGCTTCAGAGTATGTTTTAGTGTAATCAAAGACTTCCTGAGAGGAGCCTATTGTACTGAAATTGTCAAAATCCGGTCTGGATAATCATATAGAAAAGAAAAACCCTAAGAATTGCTATCTGCTAGTTTCCTCTGACAAGATAAAATAAGACACAGACAAGGTGCTAAAAGAAATGTAGACAGTCATTTCCATTAATGAGAAAGCTTATCCTAAAATGGTTGAAGGAATGTTAGGAAAAAGTAAAGTAACCACTTCCCCAACAAACAACTATAAAGCAAAGAAAATATAAATCTGTAAGATGTCATTTAAAATATAAGTAAATACCTTATTTTCAACAAGCAATTATTGACTGTTCATTCTTTTCAGTCATAAATGATTGATGTCTTTGGATTTTATTCTTTCTCTGTGTGTCAAATCTTTACTCTGTGTTTTTGTTTTGATCTTTAGGGGAGATGTATGTGCAAATCTCAGCATTTCTGTTCCCTCTGGCTTGCACTTCCACACACAGAGAGCAGAGGGGAAAGAGAATTAAAAGCCAGCCTGACCCATCCACCTGCTGGAAGTGAGCCCATCATATGTGTGTCAGATTTGACAGACTCGTGTTTCAGGCACTCCTTTGAAACCACCAGCAGCTGAAATGCCACCAGGTCCCCAGGATCTCTGTTCCCAAGCTTCACCCTCTTTCCTTACCAAGAATTTTATTCTTACTTCCAGCCCAGAGGAACCCATTACACTTTGTCCTCTCCCTGAGGATGTGGAGAATTGAACACTTTCCCACCACCACAGTTCTTTACTTACCCACTGACTACCATGTCCCCGCTTTTGGTAATCTCTACTGAACTGTTCATTCTTCCAGCCCTTCCTGGTGCTGTCCCATCTCTGATCACCTCACGGACACAGGAGAAGCTGCCTTGGACTGTGCTGCCCCACCTCTGAGGCCCCATGCCTGTGGTGGGGCCCAGGGGCACGTGCAGAGGCCAGGCTGCTGGCTCCAGTGCATATTTTGGGTAAGGAGCAGCTGCTGCAGCAGAACGACCAGTGCCGGGTTCCGGTGGGACACAGGGTGCCCTGGCTGTGTGCTGCATGCCAGCTGGGCAGTGCTGCAGCTCATGGCTGTGACCCCAGGGGACACTGTGTCACTGTTGCAAAATGCCATCACTCAGCAGCGCTGCCCCTCAGGGACGAGTGAAGGCTGAGGGACACAGCCTCCGAGGAACAGCCTCGCAGGACTCCTCAGGGAGCCACTGCCCCCCGACTTCCACTCAGGCCAGCCAGAATTGCAATCCAAGGGCCTTTACAGAGATAAAATACCACCTATGAACTGTTTGGCTTTTCCTGGTGTGTTGGTTTTGCACGGCCTGGTTTTCGGTAACGGGGGGGGCCACAGAGGTGGCTTCTGTGAGAAGCTGCTGGAAGGTTCCACCATGTCCGGCAGAGCCAATCCCTGATGGCTCTGAAGATGGACATGCTGCTGGCCAAGGCTGGGCCACTTAGGGATTATGTTAATGCCTCTGTGATAACAGGTTGGAGAAGAAAATCAAAACAAAGTGGGGCGCAGTTTTTTTTCTAGTCAGAGAAGAGGAGGAGGTGAGAACATGTGAGGGAAACAACACGGAGACACCAAGGTCAGTGGAGAAGGAGGGGGAGGAGGTGCTCCAGGCGCCGGAGCCGAGATTCCCCTGTAGGCCGTGGTGCAGCCCATGGTGAAGCAGCTGTGCCCCTGCAGCCCCTGGGCCCACGGGGATACAGAGATCCACCCGCAGCCCGTGGGGGAGGTCCTCACACCTGAGCGGGTGGATGCCTGGAGGAGGCTGTGATCCAGTGGGAGTCCCAGTGGAGAGAGAGGGCCCTGCTTCCAGGCTGGAGCAGCCTGTCCTTGGAGGACTGCACCCCGTGGAAGCAGAGATCCATGCTGCAGCAGTTTTGGGAGGACTGTGTGCCCGTGGGAGGGACTCACTGCAGCAGGTGTGGTTTGGCTGCTGCTCCTGAGAGTGGACCCACGCCGGGAAGTTCACGGAGAGCTGTCTCCCGTGGGAGGGACCCCACAGCCTCACAGGGGAAGGACTCCTCTCCCTGAGCAGTGGGAGAACATCTCAGGTGAGGGACTGACCAACGCCCCCTTGCCCTGTCTCCCTGTGCTGTCGGTGGGAAGGAGGGAAGGGACTGGGGGGAAGAAGGGGTGTTTTTGAGGGCTTATTTTACTTCTCATTATCCTCCTCTGACTCTGTTAGTAATAAACTCACTTTTTACCTCTTAGCTGAGCTTGCTTTGCCCTTGGAGTGTTTTCTCCCAGTCCTTATCTCAACTCACGAAGCCTTCATTAAATTTTTTCTCTCCTCAGCCCATCTGTGGCAAGGGAGGGGGAGTGAGTGACTTTCATGAGTGACTGGCGTGTGGCCAGTGTCAAACCACGACACCTGGCTTTTGAGAAAGGCAAGCTACTCCAGAGCTGGTATATGCTATATAGAAAAAGCCTCTGTGAGCTCAGGGAGAAGGATGGCTGTATTCCTACAGGGACTCTCAATGGAAACCCCAAAAAGCATTAAAAAGAAGAAATTGTGGTATAATCCATCCATGGCATGGAAACCACTACAACCTGCATTTACCATGAATGCTGTATCAGGCTCCAGTAGTGTTCTTTTGCTAGTGCCAACAGACAGCCTGTGCATCACCTCTGGCCATCAGCCTCATTACTGTTTCTGGACAGTCTATTTTCCTACTGCCTGATACAGTTGCATGTGACTTATTTACATTCTCTGTATGATGAATGGGTAACTTTGGTTATCCAGAAAAGGGCAATTAAAAATAACATGAGGCCAACGAGACAGAGATAAGTGAATATTAAAGCATCTGGGCAGGCCAGGTGCTTGAAGATATCACTGAAAAGGTCTTCAAGTAAAAAAAAAAGACAACAAATTACCACCTTGACAGATTATTAAATGTTTAATGCTTCTGGCAATAAGAGCTGCTAATAAAGAAGCAGTGTAAACCAGAAGACAGCAGCAGCAACAGTAATTATACAGCAGAATGATTAAAAAGCACACAGCTATAATGACTTTAATCTACTTTATGAGAGAAACTCAAAGATTCAGCATTCAAAAAATAATCAATTAGGGAGCAAGGGAGATGGAAAAAAAATCTATTTAAACTCAATTCCTACAATCAAGTGATAAATCAGTCATGAGTAATTGTAGGAATTACTGCAATTCACCATGTTTTGATAACACTGGCTAGTCCACCAGTGACTGAAGAACAACTGCTCGGTTTCTCAGCATCCAAAGGGACTCCACAGAGCAATTTCTGAGAAATTGTTGTGCTCAACAAATTGTGCTGCCTAGCTGGAAGAATATCCAGCATGACCACAGTCAAGTTCTTTGTTTGGAGAACTTTTTCTTATTTTCATAGCAACAGAGTAATTCCAGTTCATTGGCATCTAACAGGCAGGCTGCTTAACTCTTAACCACTTAGAGACACCTTGTTTTATTTCCTTTTCCTGATCTTCCTTGACGTTTTTCCTCTCCCAGATATGAGCTGTTCAGCTACCAGCTAAGGAAAGGCTCTTCTTGGACATCTGCCATGTTTCCTTTCCTCTAAAGGCCAGGGAGTTCAAAGGAACAACAATGGAAGGAGGATGAATGGGAAAACCTGAGGTGATTCCAGCTCCTCCCCTCCCAAAGCTCTGTTCCTTATAACGGGATTTGTGTGCTTGAAATGTTTGAAATGTATTGAAATGTTTCTACACCTGAGTAAAGGTCTGTATTACTCTGAAGATAAAAATATGTTACTCTGCTCCCCTATTTATCTCCTCCTGCTCATTCTAGTGAGATTATTTTGTATATTAAAAATCAGGGCCTTTATAAAGCTTCTGATTTTATTCCTGTAGCTCTTTCCCTCCCATTTGCAAAAAAAAAGTTGTGCAACGTAGAAAAGTTGACACTATCATATATCTGCTTTAGAAATACCAGAGAAAAAAATCCAATAGCTCCCACCCCACAAATCAATATAGACATCAATATGTCTATATGGGAAATATCTTTCCATGGGCTCTTTTTAACATGGTGGTGTTGGTCTGACATGCCTTGTGTGCAATTACTCTCTTTGAGGTCTGTGTGTGCCAGGGTGAGGTCCTTGCTCCTCCACTTTGATGAAATGCTCCTGAGAGCAGAGAATTGGATTGGACTAAATGCACCAGATGCAAGAACTAAGTATGAAATATAAATAGCAAGAACATGGATCAGATCACATGAAAAAGCAGTCTGTGTGTTGAGATAAAAATTTAATTTCTCATTTGCTGCTTTCCTGTGTAATTCTTCTTTTTGTATTTTAAATAAATACATTAAAGGAATTTTTAATATTGTGATTGAGCACCTCAACTTTCTGTAAAGTAAGCATTATACCATTAACTACCAAATATATAAAAATTCGATTTCAGAAGAAGGGAGAGATAAACCAACTCATTAAGGACTTAGCTCCGCCAAAGCTCCTCTGCTTCTCAACAACTCCCAGGAAAAAATAAGCATTGATCATTATCACCATACCATCCCTCCTAGTTTGCTTAATGTTCAAATTTCAGAGTGGGATGCAATTAATTAATATGGGCTTACATGTGCTATGTTTTCAGACCTAGTATCTATTGACAGCCACTTGACATTAATTATTTGTATTATTGACCTCTTTGCATCATAGAAAGCTCTCCGGAGAAGAGCTTGGGAACGTGCCAGAGGTGGAGAGGCACAGTTGCCGCAGGCAGGCAGGGAGATGCTGTGGTTGCACTTCTGCAGACTGGGAATACAGGGGTTGCAGCACTGAGCTCAGGGTGCTCGAGTTATTGCTGTTGTTTTCATCAGTGGGGCTCAAACCAGAAAAAAGGCAGCCTCAGTTGTGTTCCAATCCTTGCATAGTGTGATCCTACCTAGCCTGGGGATGTGCCTGTGCCACAAAAGACAGTGAGACACTTCCCTTGCCACGTACACATGAAAGAGCAGCCTAGCCCACCCCAGCTAGGTGCTCTTGGGCAGGTGAGCTCAAAGTTAGGCAAGTCCCTGAGGTTTCCAACAGAGATGCCTACATACAAAATTAGCAAATAGATGAGTCAGGCAGTAAGCAGAACATTAAACTTCAGAAACAGCACCAGAGAGATGAAGTTTTAGTTGTAGGGACACTGGATAACAACACAGAAATCAGATAAATCCAAGTGCCAGGGCCACAGGTGGAGCAGCACGGCCTCAGTGACACAAATGGGACAGGTACCAGTCTGAGGGCAGGTGTGGGGCATCAGACCACACAGACCCCCAGTGATTCCTGGACAGCAGCAGGCAGGAGGAGAGCAACATTGACATAACTTGGGGCAGTGTAAGACCTGCAGCTGTCTGAGAAGGCATCACCTAATAGCTCATAGTGCTGGGAGGAAATTACCAGTGATGAATCTGCCTTAGGTTGACTGTCAGCCTGGTTACACAGCAAGCAAGGGACTACTAAGAGACCTTGAGGGCAGGAATCAACTTGAAAAAAACTAAGAAGGTACAAAAATTTGTGACTGTGGAGAAAAACACTGGAATAGGAGAATGGTGGCCAAAACCCAGTTAGAAATCCAGCAAGTCACAGGTGTTTGATAATATTTGAACATATAGTATTGTATTTAAATTGTTGATATTTATCCTGAATGTGTTTTATGTTTTGTTCTTCAATTGNAAAAAGAAAAAAAAAAAAAGGCATATCAAAACGCTTGGATCCTGATTTGGTTTAATCACATAAATTGTACAGCTCTTTTCCTAAGAAAGTAGGCAAAAAAAAAGGACACACATTACATAGTGAGGAATGTAGGTATCAAAGAAACTGCCCTTTAGTTCCCAGAGGAACTATTTCGTGCTCACCTGTAGGTGTTCAAGTTGGCATGAGCAGTCACGCCATGCTCACATGCTGTCCAGAGGCAGTGAGCTGAAGGGAGGCAGGATGCCCACAGGTTTTTCCCTTTGCCTTGTTCAGGCAATAGGCCAAAGACAGGAATCAAATAAGAGAAGATTAAGCCTTTCCCACTCAGAGAAAAGTTCTCCCCTTAATGAGCAATAATAAGAAATTCAGCTTTTCCCCTCTTCACATGCATTATGTTTTTAGGAAGGCGCAAACAGAGGAAATTTAATACCCATACAGGATGCTGCTTCCCAGCCAACAACACCTCCACAGATGTCAGAGCCACCACTGCAGGTAGCACTGGTCTCCAGGTCAGGGGAAGACACTTCCATGCTTTTCATACTGATGGCTGCTTCTGTGAGCCTACAGAAGGAAATAGGAAGCAAAGGCTGCTCACGGAGCTGTTTATTGGTGAAATACCTTACTAATGACCACCAGAACAGAATTGAAAGCTTAAAGCTTTAACAGCTGTCCTTATTTTTTATCAGTTACACCCCAAGAAACCCAGAAGCAGAGCCTTTTTCTCCTTCCCATCAGACAAGTCTGTTTCCTTATCACAGTCAGATCCCAGCACACTCCTCCTCGACTCACTTTGCTTTAAGCACGTGATGCAGCTCCCAAAGGTCTGCTGTTATCCTTCACACCCCAAACCCAGCCTTGAATGCTCCCTTTAAGATTGAAATGCACGTTTGTCTCTGGTGGCCTCGCTCCATTTCGCAGCGTGCTTCGATTGCCAGAGCAGCCAGCTGGGCCAGTAAGTTAGAGAAAGACGTTGTTCCCATGGTAACTCATTTTCTCTACCCACTCATTAGATTAACACATTTCAGATCAAAGGTAGACATGAAATTGTCTCAGAAATGATAGTCCAAGGCGTTGCTTAAATATGAACAGAATCCACCTCAGTATCTCAAAAAGCACTGCTTGATATCAGAGTATACATCTATAGCTGCTGTGCTCATTGTGCTGTCCTGCCTGAAAGTTATCAAAAGCATCTTGGATAGTTCATTTTGTTGCTAGTTTGCAGACAATTGCTTAAGCACAGAAACAAACAGGTACTCCCCACTATCAGATCAGAGCTACAACCAAGCAAAGAAGTTCACTGTCTCTGTACACTCAACATTCAGATAATGTTTGCAGTTTTGCTGCAGAAAAGGTCTGATTCACACTCCCAGTAGCAGCAAATCTCTTATCAGTTTCACCTTCCCTGAATTCAATTTTGTTACATTTTTAGTACTACAGCATAAGTTGACTTAATGGAAGTTCAAGCCCAAGGAACAGATTAATGTTCCAACACCATGTGTCCAGACAATACAGAAAGCCTTTGGGCTGCTTCTGCTCCATCATCATACAGCAACTCTGCCATGCACCAGAAAGAACAAAACAAATCTTGATACTGCACAGACCCTTTGCCACTGAAGATTTCCAAAAACACCTTCTGGTAAAATACAAAGGACGTGGAAGTAAGGAATGAGAAACCTGGAGCTTTAGATAGTGTTTCCTTTTGTTTGTTTTTATTTCCTCCCCAGCTGCAACTCTGCAGGTGGAATATGAGCCAGTTCTTTTGATTGTCTGTCTTGCCATTCGTCTCCCCAAACTGATTTTATGGTTCTCAGGGGGCTTCACCATGTATACATGTATTTATGTATACTTACACAACACCTTCAATGCATACTGCTTGTGAAAACTGCAGTTGGTATTATGGGTCCTGAACATGCCTGTGATGCTACTGTAATGCAAGCAGGAACCGTGAGCTTGCTAAAACCCTGTTTTAACCCTTTGCCAAGACCCAGGTAAAGACTATTTACTCCTAACAACATAGTTCAGAGACTGACTCGCACTGGCATTTTCATGTCAATGTCCACTGTCCATTTGTGTCTGAAAAAGAGGATTTTCTCAAGGACAGCCTGCAATTTTAGCAGTCTGTTCAAATCACCAGGAATTGAACTTGGTTCTTTCTTTTTTTTCTCTCTACACCTCTCCTTGTCAGAAATCTCGTTTGTCAGCTGTGCAGCCTCGGTGCACCAGCTCACCTCACCGACATCTCACCTACCTTTTCCTCAGTACAGCTCCTCACAAAAGTGCAATTTACAGGTGACAAAAAATAATTCTCGTCTCAGAAAATTGCCCCAGAGTTCTGGCAAAAATGCGTACAAAAGGTGTGATGTATATTAAGAACTTAGATGAGCTGATGCTGTTCATCATTTCTGATGGCAAAGTCAGTGTGACCCTTTGCCTGGTGAGGTGGGGGAAAATGTTATGCATGTCTCTATTAAGGTCTCTCACATCAGGTACTGTAACACCCTCACCTAATATCTTCACAGTATCGACTGATTTTAATTTTTTCTTTATTTTGTTTTGTCTCATTGACTCTCCTGCCCTTGTCTGCTTTACTTCTACAAAGAAAGGTGTCACTGGATTCTTGGAAAATAGACTCTACAGTGCTGGATGGTGTATGACTGGGTCTCTGCTTTTGTACTGGGGACTCTGCTGTTTTCTGTCACCTGGGGAGACTGAAATTTGGTCCTAGTTTTCAAGTAAACTGCAGATGAAAGAAACTTTGCTTGCTTTGTTGTGCTGTAACCTTAGGCTAGAGTTTTAAAATATATATGATTTTGGTCATTAAAAAAACTGCAGCCTTTTCCCTGTCATTTATGTTCCCTATACTTTGTGCCTCATTAGAAACATCAGGGGCGTACAGGCACTCCAACATGATGGAAATGTCAGCCAGAGTCAGTGCATTTTGAGTGTTAAAATGCACACAGTAAAGTAGTAACTGAATGTAAAGAGCAAACCATTTTCCTCTTAGCTTCTATTATTTTCTGTGTTTAAATATAGTAGTCAGAACAAAATCACAGACTTTTAAAATGACGAAAGGAAGCTGAGTAGGACAGCTGGCCACGAATTTCATAAATTCCTGCTACTTAATAGCTGTAGCTCACTGGATCGTCACAAGAAAATACATGTCAGCCATGTCACTACCCAGGGAATAATCGTTCTCTGACACTTATCTTCCTGCTTCTTTTCATTGGCAGAGGATAACTGGCTAAGCTGCTCTGTTTCTATCGGGAAAAGCTAAATACCCTGCTCTCCCAAGGCAGGCAGGCAGCTCCTGATCTGTGTGGCAACACAGGGAGCGAAGGGGCATTGCCTGTTCTGAGCTAAGTGCAGTTCCCTCAGGAAACGTGTGCTGCCATTCTCAGGGCACCGCAGGTGGGGGTCATACCTTTGATCATCAGATACCAAGGTAACATGGACTGTTTTTCCTCTCTCTCTAGTCTGACATGTTGCTTTCCTCATTTTAAGCATCCAAAATGAAGAGAAGAAAGACAACAGTTTTCCCCAGAAGTCAGCAAGCACTTGCGCTTGCGTGAACTCGTTCTCTTGCTTCCTTTTACAAAAGAAGATGGCCAGCAATTAGAAGGCAGGCAGCGCTTTGGGAATAATTTTACTATTCTCTCTGTTTTGGTACTTCAGAAGTTTCCTCTCAGTTAAATTCCCACAAACAGTAGATGAATGTCCTTTCAAGTCTACCTCTGGACCAGATTTTGTGTCATTCATGCCTATGAATAAGTGGTGCTTTCTACTTTGCAGGTAGAAAGCAACCTACTACACAGATTTCAAGGTTAACAGAGCTCTTCAGGGACCCTGAGATTTTACTACAAAAGGGTAAACTCTACTACACAGCATTTTACAGGCTGAGAAGGAGGATAACCTTCCCTGATGTTTCTGAGGTGGTCATTTTTCAACCCTTACTCAAAATGTTGGTGGGGCTAGTTGGCACACCAACCCCAAAACAGCTTCATTTTTCTCACAACTCTTTATCATTGCAAATACAGAGAAAACTCCATCTACCTTTTTTAAAATTTCTCTTGCTCCTTGCCAGCCTCATCTCCTGCAGAACACCTTTTTATCCTCTGAGTGATTTTACAGCTGGCAGACAGGAATGGCACTGCACTGAGCAGGCTCTGCTGCTTAGCCATGGTGTGTGCACATGCATGTGCAAAAACCTTATTTCAGCATCTTCACTTGTATCACTGATTTGCACTTACTACAGCTTCAAAGCGCTCTTGTCCCTGACACAACCTATTTATTTGTATTCTACATTTAACTACATATAGCTCCTAACCAGCATATACATTTTCTTTTTCTTTTGGTGGAATTTTCTGGGGTTTTTTTTGGTTTTTTTTTTAAAGTAGACGTTACCCGAGCTGCTCCCAGTAGATAAACGTGTCTGTGATTAAAATGTCATGCTCTGGTACGTGATGTTCGTGTTCAGCCCCTGGGATCCATCCACAAAGCCAATCAATACACCGTGCAGAACACAGATTACAGGAGGTGCCACCCAGACACCTTTGTGCATGCAGTTGCTCTCTCTCCCTGGCAGCATTCCAACAGCCCTGCAGACGGCAGACACAGCATAAGGGAGAGCAAAAGTAGTTTATTGGCAGAGATGTGCACTGTCACACAAATTGCAGGCAGCTGCCCTAACACATCCTGACAAGGAAGCTCTGATTGGGCTTGACACCTACATGATATACAACTCTCCAACTATACAGGTCCTAAGGGAGTGCATGGGACACCTTTTCCCTAGGAGAGATGCAGGGTAACATGCCAGGAGTTAGTCAGCACTGCTGGTCTCTTCTTAATATAAACAGCAACTCGCCTTAAAGAGGAAAGCACAAAGTGACCTTTGCTGCCTGACAGTCAGCAGTCTTAAATCCAGCAACAAGCACAACACAATGCCTTACAAGTCTCAGAATGGTTTCTAAAGAGAGCTGGAACATAATAGCCACCTCCCCCACCGATATCTCAATTCAGCCTTCGACTCTGACTGTGATGTGTTCTCCTGCTGAACCCTCTGCGGCGATTGCTCCAGCTGCCTGATGCCTGCGGGCTGTGCCAGCTGCACAGGGAGTGCCCCGGCGGCGCAGGCAGGCTGTGGGAGCACCACGGGTGGGCACACACCAGCACCCTGAGATGGGGGTGTGTGTGTGTGCCCACTGCCCAGCGGAATGCACTCGCATCCGGAGGTTGCCAAGTGCTCCTAAGCCAAGCGGCTCCGCGACTGTTCCTCTCGTGGGAGAGCAGCCAAGCCCGGCGGGAGGGAGCCGCCCTGCAGACCAGGCACGGAGATGCTTCAGCCCGGCAGGGCTCGCAGCAGAGCAGGTGGCACTTGTGGGAGTCAGCGCCTGCCTGGCACAGCCTGCCAGCCTGCTGAGCTGCTCTCCAGGCAGCTCCGCCAAGGAGGGAAGCAATCCTGGAAGAAGAACCTCCCAGTGAACTGTCAGACAGGGATCCACTTCTCTGAAACCAAGAGGCTTTACGAGGGCAGTGCTTGAATTTTAGTTATCTGTTTACTAAAAGCAGTTTGAGTGGGGCTGAGCGATTTCAGGAGGTTTTTGGTGGCTGCAGCACCCAAAGGTGTTCTGGACCCTGGTGTTGCTTCCCTCCCCTTTTCTGATGCCCAGCATTTCCTCTGTAATTGTTGCCTGTATCCCTATAAGCTGGTTTTCATCTTTGTCTCTTAGCACTCATGATGCAAGAAAACATATTCACAGGTTGTGACATTTTTTCTCTGAACTGCCAACTGCTGACCCATCCCTATTCCTCCACAAGTTTTTAGGCTGAGACTGAGCTTCTCAGGATGACATAGATCAGCTTTATCAGCTGATATCAGCCTTCTCAAGCAATAAAGATTTTTTTAAAGCTGTAAATCAACAGCGCACAGTGTCTGACAGTGCCATGTATGGTAATATTGTGCTAATATTGTAATAACTCTCCAAACTGCTCTTCCATTTTAGAGAATGTTTCTGCGTTGACCCATGACAAGTGTTACATTAGGAACCTTGACCACTGTAGTGGACTGCAAAGCTCACTTCTGATTACATCTCCTCAGAGGAGCCTGGTCTGTGTCCACCACAGAAAATCACAGCAACCCTACACTGTGACCCAGCTTCCTGCAGTGAAATGCCTTAATCGTGCTTCTCATGCTCAGCCTGACAGCTGGTAACACACTCAGGCACACTTGGCATTGCCTTCCACTTAGCACCATGAAGAGCCTGAAGTTTGATAAGATTACAGGTGCCACCAGCACGAGCCATCAGCTGGACAGCATTTTTATTCCAATTTACCTGACACACAGCACCCTAGGAAAAGTCTCTGGTTTAGGTCTACAGAAAAGCATTTCAGACAAGCATCTCATTGGGGTTCGGCTTAGTTTAATTTTGGTTTTTGGATGAATGGAGGGAAAGGGGAAAGACAGGCACATGCAAAAAGAGCATTAGGAAGCTGTCAGCTTCCCTTCACTATGATTCATGTGGTCCTGAGACACAAGGTAAAATCTTATGCTGAAGAGTAATACAGCACACCAAGATGTGCTGTACAAAGTCATCTACTTTTGCTCTTCTGTTGCTTCTCCTGTGACAGTCACTAAAGAAAATCTACAGGAGCTCTGTGAACAAGTACACTAAATGCACAATTACATACATTTTATTTCCAGTCCCACCACATTCGTGCCGTTGCTCTTAAGACTTCTCATCACAGTGGGACCAAGCACCTTCTGGTATATTCTAACATGTTATCATTGGCTCCCTGCTAAATAAATCATGCATAGGAAGGCAGCTTTTTAGTCAGATTCTGTGCTAACAGTCATTCAACTTCAGAAGAGGAAATTCCATTAACTAAAATGTATTTCAAGGTAAAGATCAGGTTGAAAAAAATATAAATTATTTTGATGATCACTTGGCCAGGTCTGAAGTACATTTTTAAATAAAACACAGAGTACCTCTCAATCTTCCTGATCTTCTTGTTTATCAATCACCAGAAAGAATATATATATGATCCAAAAAGCACTTGTTTGGCCTTAACCCTGTAGTTTGACATAATTAATCATTTGTAATGCATCCTGCATAAACTACCCGGGATATCTGGGATACATGCTTTGAAAGCAGGAACTTCCTGTAGCCTTACTAAATGTTTTAAAATCTGATTTTTAATTGAGTACACTTAAATGGCATTTTACCTAGCTGAAAGAACAAATTTGATTTTGCTACTGAAGACTTACATCCTTAGACTTTTGAAGTTCTCCACTATACTGTGAACCATCCAGATAAATCATGATGGAGAACCACAGTGTTGTTCTTTTCTTTTTTCCCTACAAAATATGCAAACACAAACACCAAACATGCCCTTGCCCCCAGCAAAAGACAAACAGGAACAAAAATCCTGTCTTTGCCCTCGTGGAAATGGAGAAGAGCTGCCTGTTGTCCAGGGCTGGGAGGTTGTTCATCTCCACGTCACACCTTGCTCTGCCCCAGATCTTCTGGTTGGCCTGGGACACACACTTCTCATTAAAGTTGACAAATCAGTGAAGGACTCGATGTCCCTTACCAGAGAAGCAACTTTTGATCAGTTCACAGAGTCTCTGTTTCAGCATGTGTGAAACAAGAGCTCACATCACTGCTGGGCTGACAAGCCCTGCAAGGCCAAACTCCTGAAAAAGCCTGAGGTACTGCCTGCAATACAGGCTGTACCCTAACACAGAAAAAGCCCCACTTGAGCATGAACTGCCTTTTCAGGGCCACCACGCTGTGCTCGAGAAGCCCAGCTGCCACCTACCACTGCTTGAGTGCAGTGCTAAGCCTGGACTTTCTCCTGTGCCTGGACTTGCCTTCTGCTACAGAATGCAGGGGAAGTTGCAATCTCAGGCTGACACCAAAAGGTTACAGAGTTGTCATTGCTCCAAATCAACTCTTGCCCCATCTGCTTCCCTAGCATCTGTTCCCATAGCAGTTCCTGACTCCCCCCAGTGAAGGAAATTGATCTGCTGCACACTGTTGGTGCGGAAAACATAGGCAAGGAGGAAGCAAAATTGGCGCTGTACCAAGCTTGTAAGTATTTTACAGGCCATGTTGACAAATCTGTTCTGCACAGGGTACAAATCACTGGCAATGATGAAATTTTTACCTACCTCTGAGATTCCTGTGGAAGTGCCAAGCACGATTTTCACTTTTCTGGTTCCTGGACAGGGGAGTGGAGATAAGTGACGGCACTGGGAGAACATTCATCTAAAGTAATTTTTGAATAGAGTCATATGTGACTTGCTAAAGAGTTTGAGACAGTTTGATTAGGTCTAATACCCTCACACCTCAACAGATGCCACAAGTATGTCAGTAGGGAAAAAAAGCAGAAATGTAGGGAGGGATGTATATGAACAGCAATAAAGGGCAGGATGGGAAACGTAGGAAGAAGCAACTAATTTATTTGGAATGGATATTAAGGTAATAGGGAATAATTTGAAATATAGAATTAGACAACTTGATCGCAGTCATGAGCCAGATCATGTTTTACAAAGGTGAACTTACAAATGCAGAACTTGGATTAATAGTGTCAAGACTGCATGATGAAAATGACTAGAAAGGGCAAAACAAAACCAAGGCCCCACACTTCAATTTTGCTCACCAGAGCAAATATAATGTCCTGGCACTTGCTAGAAAACTGTGGTGAGTGGGATCCTAGTGATGCCTTTGTAAAGCCAGGGGATCAACTGGGATACGCAGAGCAGTAGGCAGCAGCAGCAGCAGAGTTCAAACATCTGAACAAACCCTTCTTTCTTACAAATCTGCTAAAGGTTTGTACCTGTAACTCCCCAAATTGTCATTAAATAATTTAGTCCTTCCTTTCAATCCTGAACCAGGAGTACAGGCACAGCATTTAATTAGTGTCTCAATTATCATTTAAATGTTTACCCATCAAGTCCAATAAAGATCAAGCGGCTGAATTTTGAGACAAGTGGCTGTGTCATCAATGATCTCCCAAGTGGTGACTTATTTGAAGGTTAGAAATTCATGCAGGCGGTTCTAAAAAAGCAGTTAATCAGTATAAATTCTTTGGCTGCAGACCCTGCCCCTGTGAGCAAGTGTCCAATTCATTTGACCTTAACAGACTAGAATGTATTTCACGCATCACAAGAACAGACGTCCTAAGCTGCAGTCACGAGCTTCAGAGGGGTCATATCTCTAAAAATATGTTCTATCAAGCAATTGTACTGCAGAAAATTAGCAAGTGATTCACTAAAATAACTTAACTACACCAGCTACTGAAATAAAGATGTAGAAAGGTGTGCAGCTGCAACCAGCTGCAACTTCAAATAAATGTTCTAGTGGCTAGAAATCTGCTTCTCAAAAGAAAGTCTTAGATTTGCCTGGTCTCCTTCCAATCATCAGTCATCAGCCTATTTAATGAAATGTTTGTTTCAAATTCCTGGAAGGGAAGGAAAACAGCAATGAAAAATCCCCAAACATATAGCATGCTTTTGAACAAAGATCTCTGGGCTGCCTACAAAGTCTGCTACTGGCAGAAATGAGTGAGTTTTCCTTCAGCTTAGGCAGTTGCAGGGACTTTGGAGATGAAGAGAGCGGAGTTCAGATCTTGGGTGTCACAAGCAAGATACATAAGGAATTCTTCCCACAAAGGCACATTATTTGTAAACTAATTGAGTACTGGAAGACCAATGCCAAGATATTCCCAGAGGTTGCCTGGAACTGAGAACTGTAATTATCATCTGCTGTCTTCATCGCCCAAAAAATACCCCTACAATAGTGACAGTTCGGCCAGCAAACATAGTTAAACTTCCCAGAATATTTTTCAATGTGAAGAGGGAAAGAGAGAACCAAAACTTTCAGTCAGTCCCTAGGATTGAATTGCTGGAGGTCAAAGGGCGAACAAGGACAAAAAGCTGGGCAGACCAAGCACACCCAGCTGATCCCAGCACAGCACACACACCAAAGCTCGCTGCCAGGGCAGCCCAGCAGGACACCCCTCACAGCCCTGGCCTCTTGGTCTGATGCAGTCCCTGAGCAACACACAACTGCAGAACTGAAGGGAAGAGATGCTCTCCCATTTGAAGCCACATAAGTAGACAATCTTGATTAGTGCCTCTGTAACCTCATATTTAATGTTTGCTACCCTGCCACTTGCAAGTCATATATTGCCTCAGATTTCAAATAATTGGCAAAATGGCAGAAACATTCAGCAATGCTAAATCAGGAAAGAATCATCACTACGAACTCAAGAACGACCTCCCACTGACAAGCTGAGGGATGCCAGTAAACAAAACAATTCTGAATTTTTCCATTTTCTGGTAGCACCTTGTATGGTCTACGTAGGGTATTTTTGTTTTGGAGTTTTTATCCAAAGCCAAAAATTAGATGTCATATGGTATTTGTAGCCAAATGTCTCAGAGAAGCACAAGTGAACTGTATCAACTCAATTTCTTTTATTTATCAGATATGTAATCCTACAAAACAATGAAACTAATTTCACCAAGGCCATCAATGCATGATGCAGATTTACTATGATAGTTTTAGTCCAAGCTTTGTGGTCAGAATTCTAAATTAACTATTTCATTAAACTGTTCGGCTGATGAACTAACCAATCTACAATTCCTATTCACCATTTTACATTTATTTAGTATCACAAGATTTACCTGGCAGAGATTTGTTTAGCTGTCTGCAAGCAATTACATTTATTGGAAGCTTCTGTTATAGGATTTTCCTCAGAATTTTGCCGACTACAAAAGAGGCTTAAAGATCAGCAATCAAACTCCAGGCTAACATGGCTAAGATTACACTTTGTGCTAATGAAATTGAACTAAACCAGCTTGGCACCACCTGCAACAATGACATGAAGTCGGGCTACACAAATAGTTGATTTCTCAGATTCGTTGCTAACTTAAGAAATTTTTTTTTTTTGCCCTAATTAGAAGGATTATACCTTTGTCTTTAAAAAAGCCCAATAAATTGAGAAAAGTAGGTTAGTTTTGTTGTTGCTGAAACAAGCTGCTATGTTTCCATGTTGATGGTTTTAACCCAACAATGCAATTGAGATTCCATATGCATGAGTCACCAAAGAAAGGACAGGGAGGAGATTGATGCCTGATGCCCTTTCTCCCCTCTCCAGTCAGGTTTCAGAGGACTCAGTGGGAAACACAGGAGCCCTTTTGCTGCATGCTGAGGACATGAATTGAGGTCTCCCCCTCACAAGGGAGCTGCAGCGGTCAGTCAATCCCTGCAGATGTTCACAGCACCCTGATTCATTGGCTCTGCCTCCCCAAGGCTCTGAGCTGGGAAGGGACTATTTTGGTACCCCAGTGGTCTGCTGCAGTGTCTGCTGTAATTTCTAGGACACTCAGTTAGGGATGAATAACCTCTGAACTAGATGAAGGATACGAGGTGCCAGGCTATGGCACATCTCCAGCTCAGGCAATTACCAGCTGGCATAGGTGTGTACAGGGGAGGAGAGGAAGCTTTCCCAAGGTG
The DNA here is from genome assembly GCA_013397055.1 of Pachycephala philippinensis. Classification (NCBI taxonomy): domain Eukaryota; kingdom Metazoa; phylum Chordata; class Aves; order Passeriformes; genus Pachycephala; species Pachycephala philippinensis. The sequence continues at coordinate 102,890 of VWZT01011279.1, read as the reverse complement.
AAAAGCAGCACACCAATGCTTTCAATNTTTTTTTTTTGGTGTTTTTTGTTCAGTGATATAAGAGTCGTAAATCCATGAGTCAGTTCCCAAACATTTCATGCCAAGGTTATCATTGAATCATAGCCGTTGTGAAATGCCCTGTCTCACTTTTCATGCAGCATTTTTCTTTTCTTTTGTTTGTGTTGTTGCCTGAGCACTGTAAGCAAGCCTTACAATACAGGAACAGTGTAACTTCCCCACTTCTCACTGCATAGAAATAATTTTGCCTCCCCTCATCCCCATGCTTGGTGCATTAACATACAGCTCATTCAAGATGTCCCATTTTGAGGCAGGGAGTACTGAAGAGGTGGTGGAAATGTCAGGAAGGAAGGAATATAGGCAGCACGAGCTACCACCTGCTAGACAAATATCTGGGCATCACAACCTCTAATTTTGTCTTAAATAACATAATTGTGGGAAGAAAACAGGGTGACACATTCCTTCCATCTTCCCTGGGCTACTTCTTACCCCTCAGCCTACCCCTCTAAAAAATGCTCTTACTTGGGCAGAAATGCCACAAAGAAACTTCCTGAAGCCCGAGGCAGGGCACCTGTTTGGGTGCAGCCTGGCTCCTGTGGCTTATGGAAAGGTCTGTGCACAGGGTCCTCTCACCACTTTTGTTTTGCCTCTGGGTAATTAAGCCTGTTACCTCCTGGTAATAATGCAAACTATCCAACACCTCTTTAGCAAGAGAACAGGCTTATCTCTGCTGCATTTGCCCTGAGGACAGGCAACACAGTTTCGGTGCTAGCCATGAGCAGATATTTCCATCTCATCCTGGTATCAACTGTGAGGCATTTTTATCATCTCGGTTCAGGATTCAGGCCTTAAACATACTTTAAAGAAGGGAGATAAGAAACATCGCAGCATCCACATCTGCAAAGCTGCGTAGTTCAACTGCTGTATGAATATGTGCATTTGGGAATTGAACCCAGCATTGGGAAGACTGAGCTCCTCTGGGACTTTTAACACAGGGAGCTGGTATTTTGGGATAACAGGTACTAAGCTCCCTAAGGAAAAGGCAAAGTGCAGACATGCCAGCCCACCTGCTCATTCAAAACTGCTTTTTAACTGAAAGCTGACTGCCATAAAAATCTCACCCTAAATCAGAAGGAAAATAACTAACTTGATTAGGCACTTACACATACTGAGGGTGAATACTAATCTCTGGCTTAATGCATCCTCCCTGCACTACTGAAATTTCTTGGTCATCTGTCTGTTATAGGTGAATGTCTTACTGATGAAAAGCTCTGCCACCAGCATGTTTCCTTCAGTAGAGCTCAAAATATTTGATCAAAATAGGTTGGTTCCAATATTCTTGTTTTAAGTGTAGGGAAACAGGCAGAAGGAAGCGATTACATCCTGGTCTCTCCACAAACCAGCAGCGAACAAGAAAGAGGGCTCTGGGTCACTCAGCTCTGCCCCAAGACCACAAGGAGGCCAACTCAGCACTGCTGCAGCCCCTGGGCTGGAAAAAGACCCCTCTGCCTGTCCATCCATCTCCCTGTCTGTCCTGGGGCCTCTGCTGGGCAGGAGCCACCCCATGGGCTATAGTGAAATCCTTTCCAAGGCTCCCACCAACCTATCAGCAGCAGCCTACTGCTGAAAAAGCCAAATACCAGTCCTTTGAAGCAATATCTTCTAAAGGGTAGAGAGAACAGATGTCCATGTGTTACAATTCTAATATAAATATCAAGTCCATTGCTTCTGTTGCCAGGCATTCTGGTAGTGACTTCAGTTTCCCCACAAGGAGAGCGCAGAAGCAAAGCACAGATGGGGAAATATTAGTTAAACCATAGAAAGTGAAATAAGTGAGTGTTTTTTTTTTTTTTTTCCTGCAAAAGAAAACAGCATTTCTAGGAAATTCAAATGTAGTTCCAAGCTAAGTGGTTAATATTTTTTTCAGATTCAAAGGGAGTGGTGGATCAGATTTGTAATTAGGATTTTAAAGGATGCTAAGTCAAGGCAGCAATCCTTCTGGATTCTGCAAGGGTAATTACCTTTCAAAAAATCAATAGATACCTTTACATTTATTAAATATGAGGTAAATTCTAGAATAAGAGTTAAAATCTGTTCCTGCTTTTCTAGACATATTTATTACACTGCAGAATCACTCTGATGAAACCTAAAAAAAGGTTGATTTATTTTTATTCCATTCCAAGGGATACGAGCTATTTTCCAAGAGTGCTCAACCCAAAATATGCAGTCTTTAAGGTAATCTATGCATTGACAATCTTCTGAAAATATATACAGTCACACATAAAAGATTTAAAGGTACACCCCACAGTGTTAGCAATAATAATAATAAAAATATTCTCTAGTCTGGAGAACAAAATTCGATGGTCATATGCAAAGATGAAACCATAGGAGGGACTGAGAGACAAATTCTCAAGGAAACAAAATGGGGAAAGCAGCAATACACTGGCAAAAAAGCAGCTTTGAGAAGTATAACCAAGGCAGCTATTTTTTACATGCTAACAACTCATTTGCAGGACCCAGACCTTTAGCTCTGCTGCTTGTACCTGGAAAAAGTATATTTTACAGTTTCTGTTACCCTATGGCCTTCACCTCCCAGGACAAGAAATTCCCAGCAAAGCAAAGGAATTTTAAAGTTACACAACTGCAGCCTCAAAGAACAAGTTGAATCAATAAATCCAACAGTCAAATAAAAGGCTAGGAGTGTAAATAGAAAATAGAAAAGTTATGACCTAAAAAGAAAATAAAATTAGTGTCAGCAGATGCATCAGAACGTGGAAGAAGTTTGTCATTATTCATCAACAAGAGGCAGTGAGTGCAAACTGAAATTCAGGAGATTATACTTGAACAGAAAAAATAAAATTGCTTTACAGTGAGGGTGGTCAAGCACTGGAACGTGATGCCCAGAGAAGCTGTGGAGTCTCTCTCCTTGGAGTCCCAGTCCTGGACTACCTGCTCTAGCTGGCCCCACTTGAGCAGGGGAGCAAAGCTAAATGGTCTCTAGAGGAACCTCCCAAACTCAACCTTTTGCTGTGTGATTTTGTCTAATGTGCAAAATCCTGTCCACTTCTTGCAGGCTGCCTGTCTTAGTCCAGTCAGAGAGACATCTGCTTCCAAGGCTCATTTGAACTGCTCTCACTCCACCCCATCCCTTGAGAAGGCAGCAAAGGAAAGTAATCTTTTTCCTCTCAGGTTGTTTAGTAAAGTCCTAGGCTGACTACCAAAACCCTTAATTTTTTTTCAGACAGGGAACCAAACAGATTTGTAACACCAGCCCTTCCCTGGTTATGGTCTGGGGCAATCAGCTGTAAAGTCATCAATGTGATGGTAAGTTTATGCACTGAGTCTTTGTGTCTACTCTGTGAGGTTGCTCAGGAGATGATTTACTACCACAAAACGTCACTATGTTAAAGACTTTTTACATCACTCCTTAAAAACTTAGCTGGGGATAAGATCACAGGAGTCAAGAAGCAATTCGTCTTTTTCTGATGAGTCGAGCTAGTTTTGGAACATTGACTAACTTGTCATGTTTTCCTTTTACAAGAAATAAAAAAAGATGTGAGAGGAATCAATCTAAAGGCGAAGATAGATCCTGTACACTAAGTTTATTTGACTGTTAAAGATCAGACAGTAGCAGAACATTTTGTATGTAGATTTGCTTCAAAAACTGCCCTCTATCTAAACACGTCCCTGATAACCTAGAGAAATCAACTGATAAGATTGGCTGTCTCAGTCAGAAAAAATAATGAAAAGAAAACAAAATGTACTTCTTCTAATAATTAAATATCAAAGCCTACAAAGTCACACAAGGTGTCTCTTGTCAGATGTCCGGGAAATAAAATTTTGCTCCTTTAAATCTTGCTTCTTTTTCTGAAAAATAATTTAATGAGTGTGATTTCAAAACATACATTAATGCTCTTACTGCAAGTTTATTTCTACGAGTATGAATCAGCAGCAGAAAGGCAGCTCCAGAGATTTTAAGGGTAGGAGCTGAAGGCAATGACAGCCCAGCATGTACTTGTGAATGGGAGCAATAGGAATCAAAGCCTTTGCCTTCTGCTTCATGGCTTGATTGACTTGGCAATTACACAGGCCATTGCTCTGATCTGCTACAAACTTTCTCTCACAGCATCAAGTCTTATTCTTTACGGGCCTATGTTCCTGATCAGATTTCTTTTTCAATAAGTACCCCTTTTCATCAAGGAATGCTTGACATATAGTAGAGTGAGGTAGAAGCAAAGGAAGAGAAATTATGTAGGAGCAAATTATATGTGTCCAAGAACAAATTGGTAGTATTTGTTCATGTGGAAGAAAATCATATTAAACACTTGCTGTGTTCCAGAACATCACAGAAGGACACATTGCTGTGTTTTATCAAGGTATTGCACCCTTTTTAAAATCAAAGCCATTGACTTTCCATTGTTCACAAACTCAACAGCCACACGAAGGCCACTGCTTTGGATTTAAAAGCTGGTGAATCATTTCCACTTGCTCTATACGTAGTCTGGTCTTGCCATCCCTTGGATCACTATGGCTCCTTTTGAGCTACAACTTCTGTACAGAACTTGGAGGTCACATATTCAAATGACTATGCTGCAAGAAAAAAGATATACAAAGGCTTTATCAGCCCAGGTTTTAAAAACTGAGGAGTGTAGAAATAGATTTTTATTCCCCTTGTATCAGTAAGGAAAGAATGGTTTCTGAGATCCTCCAGTAAGAATTTGCTACAGAAATACTCCAACATTCTGTAACTGTCTACAAAGGAACACACATTTATTAATCAATCATACTCCTTCACAGACAAAATGAGTGCCAAAGGCTGATGTGCCTATCGACAAATGAAACAACAGCAGCCCCAGGAATAGATAACTTTCATCTTCCCTTGTGGTCCATGTTGAAGCAATTAGACACTAATGCTTTCTAATGGTACCCACAATCTATATGCTGCTCTTGCATGCTTTGACAGCTTGGGATAGGCAGAGTTGAATTATTTTCCTCATTGAGTGAATAAGGAAGGTTTTAACTTCTATGAATGGGATGCATACTCTTGTTTTAAAGAATAGAATAGGATTTAAATTCTGCTCTCAGCTAGAAGAAAAATTAGATACTATACTTTTCCAGTTCCACCAAAAAGTGAGGAAAGATGCTTCTCCTTTCTAATGAAGTGAAAGAAATTACTTGGAGCAGTTCATTAGCTAGAAAAGGGAACTCTGTGTCCTGATTAGCCATTGGCGGCATCAGTCTGGACATAATTTTTGAGGCCAGAGCCAGGGTGTCCTGCTGCCGGGTGCTGCCAGGTGCTCAGGGTACGGGGTGACCTCTCCAGCCTCTGACGGCCACAGCACTCACACAGCACCGGTGAGGGCAGGGAAGGGCTGAACTACAAACAAGGCTTAGTTTGCAGTCCATTATGTCCCTTATGTCCCTCTTCTCTGTATTCTGCCTGCTTTGTTAACCATCACACCAGACAAGCAAGATGGGCAAGAAGGGAGAACAACCTTGATCCTTGGTTAAAACAAAACCACTACACACATGCGTCCCAAGCCAGAAACAGCACCTGCTGACTCAAAGGTGTGACAGTCAGTTCTTGCCTGAGAAGGCTGGAGACTGGCAGAGACACAGGGATGAGCACACAGCTCCCGAGAGCCCCAGTGAACTTTGGCCTACATCTCCAGTCCCTCTGGCTCAGGTGCCCTCACACCCAATTGTGCCTGGCACAGCAGCATCAGCCTTTGGCACACACCTCTCCCTGTGCATTTTTATCCATAACCATGTCCTGGAGTTGGCTTCTCAAAATCACTGGTGTTTTAGGCAGCATCAGGGGAGAAGCAGAGAAGAGCTAGCCTCAGGAAAAAAGAAGAAAATACACAAGGCAGCTGTGGGGTAACATTTATGGCTAAAAGCCTCACTGTCTTGTAATTCTTCCTGACACAAGGGAGGGTCAATCCTGCCAGGTCCAAGCAGCACTGGCAACTATTAATTCCTGTGACTACCTGTCTTTCCTCCCTACCTTGGCTCCCCTTCTCCCTCCAACCCCTCTCTCTCTGCAGGCCCAGGGCCACTATTTTGGCTTGGCTGAACCCCTAGTGCCTGCTGTCCTGACCGGGCTCTCTGGACATCCCACTGGGAGCCCAGATGGAGCCCACTGCTGACCTGAGCTAAGGGCCCTCTCCTACTGGGGATACTCTGCCCCTCCTTCACCTTCAGAGCAAGGTCACCACTGCTTTTGGTGCCTTCCACCCGGCCACTGCACCAGGAGCAGACCATCAGTGAGAGGGAGACAGCTACTGTTTGACTGCTTTGGGAAGCCCACGCATTCCATTCCACTGGAGGATCATCACACCTTGGTGGAGATGACTTATTCCAGCTGAGATGGGCAGCCTAGCCATGGAAAAACACCTTCTGCTCAGATGCCACACGAGCCACCACTAATAATGCTCTCAGCACATGGCTTTGTTCTGCTTCCAAAATATTCCCAACTGCCTGTCATTTCACACTCTCCTGCCTTCATCTTCCTCATCCTCCCTATTATTTCTTTTGCATCTGACACCTTGTCTTCTTCCTCTTCTATAAAGTACAACCAAATTGCATAAGCCTGTTGCATAAATCCCAACTGCAAACACCCCAAGATGCCTGTCATGATGCCTTGTTTCTGGTATTCTGTTCCTCACCACCCCCCCATCCGCCCCCAGCCCCTAATGTTCTCTAGCTTTCTAAGTCTTCAGACAAGAGCTATCTTACTATCATTTTTTTCCCTTGGTGTAATGCCAAAGGCCAACTACCTTGCCAGGTTATTAATGGCAATTATTGCAATTACTAATTCAAGAAGAATTATTTTGCAACTAAATTAAATATCTAAAGTAAGGGCAAGTACATGTGATGAATATCCAAGAGCTGTCAAATCTCTGCAATTAGTACCTTGTTCAGATCTAAAGGAAAAGCCTCTGAAGCAGCACTGAATCACAGATTTTTAAAATTTTTTTTTCTACTATATTTCATTGTGGAGTTGGAGAGAAGATAAATCACACGAAAATGACAAACTCCAAGGTTTCTAGGTGTATTCATTACCCAAAATCTCAAACATCAAAAATCTTATATTTACTGACCCCATTAGAAAACAGCAGTCAATTTTCATTTCCATTTGGTCAATTTGTGTTAAAAAAAATCAAAGCAATAAAACCAAACAACTCTGCTGCAATCAAAACGACTTCATTTTTTTTCTATTTTCTGTTCCCTTCACCATGTTTAAAGCAAGAAGAAAAGGCATTCAGCCAAGGCTTCAGTATGCATGCTCCACCACGAGAGACAAACATTTTTTATCAGCAATGTATTGACGAGTAGTATTATTCTATTTCCCCTGCTAAAATGGAGTGAAAGCAGTGTATTCTGATGAACTGTATACAGCCTCTAAACTGGCCAGGCAGTGAGATCAAAACAAGAAGCAGACATGACTCTCCATCTTATGGCATTTGTTCAAAGCCACATTTTTTCTTTCCTCCACAGAGGACTTTGTAAAAACCTGTTTCAGAGGTTGGTCTTTGCTGAAGGTGCAGCATGACAAGGAAAGTGTGCAACAAGAAAGCTCCATGGGCAAAGTCATTCGTGCTAAGGAACCTCTCCTCCCCCGTTTGACAGCTACGGCTGTGGAGCTGCACCAGATGGGATGGAAATTTCCCCCCTGGGATCAGAGACATTTGTTCCTCAAATGCCTGTGCCAGCGCAGAGGAAGCTGTGCCAAGGGAAGACACCGTGGGCATTTGATTCTAGCTGCAGTGTTTGTCTCAAGCGCAGGCTGCATTGCTTTACCCTCCTGTAAGTAGTTTCAGCACCACTGCAAGGGCTTGCAAATTCGGCAAATACTTTCTATTAAGGGTTGTCTCAGTTTTCACCCCCATCTTTCTGAGCTTGAATCTCAAGCAGTGAAAGAGCATTTAAGAGTAGGAGCTGTGAGCCCAGCTTTTAAGTGGGCATTCTTGTTATCGACCTTTCTATAGAAGAGATGAAATCATAGAATATTTCAAGTTAGAAGGGACCCATAAAGATCACCAAATGCATTTGATATCTCCATTTGATGGATTAAAATGAAACAGTTGATACACGCATTGGTATACAAAATGTTAAGCATGTAATAAAAAAACCTGAACGATTTTCAGGCTCCGGGGAACACCTCTGGCTAGCCAGTGTTGGCTGGAGTTGAGAAACCCACACCAGGAAGAAATTAAACAAGTGTATTCAATTAAGAGCAATCCTAAAAGCAAAGCTTTTATAATTAAGATACTATAAAAGAGACCCAAATCCTTCAGAGATATCAGAAATGCTTAGAACTCCAGTGCTGTTTGTCTGCAGTCAATTCTCAGTAGAGAATTTTCCTTTGGGCTTTGTCTGCTCATAAAAGGAATATCCATTCCATCAGAACTTTTTGCCGTTTGCTGAGCTTCGACAGGCTGGATGTCCCCCACAGAGTCAAACCATGTGTAAGAACAAAGCCCATATGGCTGTGTTGCATTGTTCTCCTTTCTCTCATCTCTCTCAACAGATAATTCCTGAGAACAAATTTGCTAAGATTTTTAAGCTGTAATTCATCACTAAACAGAAAGAAACCCTGTAAAACTTGCCATCTCCAGCCTTATATTTCTCAAAGAGCAAATTGATACCTGGACTAAAAAGACATCTTTCAGGTCACAGCTTTTTAAGGAAAACTTGGCCTTCTGCAAAAATTACTATACTCCATTTCATGCTTTGCACCTGGTTATTATTCAAGCTGTTGCTTGTTAGCATGAGGACTTCCTACAGGCTTTTATGGCCTGATAAAACTCCCAGTATGCATTATGGCCTTCACATTAGAGCTGCATAATACCATTAATAACAGAACGTGGAAGGGCAATTTACTGACAAATGACTGTAATTGAATACACACAATCCACTAACAATGTTTTAAGAGAAAAATACATTATATATAAGAGAGAAATATCATATCATGCTTTAAGAAGGGACTGAAGGCAGCAAGGCAGAGAAAACAACACCTATTAATCATAGCTATTCCAGACCGTCTCTTTGCTGGCTTTTAACATTCATTAATGTAGACTCCACAGCCATGCCACTGCACGCCACTTTTGCTGAGGCTTTGCTGTCTTTATCATTAACAAGCTTTACCAAAGTCCATCCTGAACTTCCTGTGCTGCAGTATATGCTGTCCATCAAGGACATGAAGGAAAACAATTCCTTTCTATGGCAATATCTTTCTAAGTATTTGAAGACTACTATTGTGTGTCCTGTCAGTCTATTCTTTGGGGTGTTTTTGAGTGACCACAAGTTTTCCAGTTTCCTCTCAATTTCCTCCTCAAGGCTCCCTCTGATTGATCTTTCTCTTCCTGAAAGCGTGATGTTCAAACCTGCACTTTTGTTGCAGAGTAAGAGGAGAGATGAGCTGACAGGAAACAGCTTTATAGATAATACTTCTAGTTACCCTATCGACTATTGCATCTTCATTGCAGTTAGTGCAAGTGAAAACACAAACAGGTCTGAGTAACCTGAAATAAGATCTTGCACTATAAATTAAATTTAAAATCTATTAGCCTCACACTTGAAAAGGACTCTCAGTATTTTGGCAAGATGATTTGTTAATGCTATCTCTTTGTGTTGGAAAAAGATGACTCCCAACAGTGACGACTTCCCAAATGTTTTTCCCAGGGGTTGTCATGCTATTGGGATGGAGTTATAAGATGTATGTCTGATCTCTGTTCAGCAACTATTTTCAAAGGAAATCCTTGTCTTCAAGGATATTTCTGATCAAACACATCCCCAGAGATCTCCAAGAATCATGACTATTGCTTATTTGGCATTTTACCTCAAAAAATGAGGTAGGAAAGAGGAGCAGTCACAGAGCTGCTAAGGTAAGTGGATTCTCTTACAACGCAACAGTATTAGCAGGAGGCACAGGAACGGGACTGCAGATAACCAAACTACCAGAAAGAATCAATCACAAAAAATGGACACAGAGCAAAACGGATGAGCTCCTCAGCAAAAGACCAGGAGGTATAAATACATCAGAGCTACTTCCATAAAGAACAATGAAGGAACTTCTGTTAATCTATTCCCACCCACCCCTAGTTACAGTTTCCTTGGGTTTGGTGGAGAATCTGCTACTAAATCAAACAGATGACACAGTTTCACAGTGATTACAGTGGCACAGCGTGCCAGTTCCCCCTCTGTCCCCTCACTGACGTGCCCAGTAACTGTCATCTCTTGGAATTTAGAGCCAAGGGTCATCCACAAAGTGGAACGCACTTCATTTCATGGCTTTCAAAACATCATTAGGACATGATCACTCATCATTTCCAAATAAATCAATCATACCTCCAAGGCTGAAGATGTAATGCCATACTTTATGCTTAACCACCTCCCTCTAAAATAGACTCTCTCCAACAAACTGTCTGCAGGAGGAATATATATCTATGTCAGACCAGCTTTCAAGTAGAACTAAATTCATTAATTTCTATTAAATTCTCCTTTATTTTTTTGCGTTTCTCCATCATGTTAAATACCTTCCTTTTCCTCAAATCCATTAGACAGGTCACCATGACCCAAAGCTCCAAGATATAACCCCCCCAAATCATTATGAGGATATATACTGACTTTTCACTTTGGAGCAGAGGCATGTTTTTTTGTTTCTTGTTTTTTATGTTTGTTCACATCATTCATCTCACCTGGGTACAGAAGAATCATTTAATGTCTACCTACAAATTCTAACAAATCTGTGAATAATTCATGCAGTGGAGGAGATCGAATTACCACCCACCTGCACCTGTGGATGCTGAGGGATTAATAATCATTTATAAACTCACTTTTCTCTTAAACTGCATTCCTGTGGCACCAAACAACACACTCGATCAGCAGCGCTGTCAGCTTGGGAAAGTGAAACAGACACATCACTGGAAGGCAAAAGTTCTTTTCTAGGTTAAAGATAATTCATGAGGAGGAAACACTGCAGATCACCTCACCCCAGGCTTTGAGGTCAACTCCTCATTTCATAGGAGAAGAGCAGCATGCACTTATGCCACAGCTTCAACCTGAGAGTCCATCTCTGCGTGAGGGGAAAAAAACCAAACAGATAAAAACCACAACTCCTGTGTTGTGGAGCTCAGGATGCTGTAAAAGGAAATCAGTATTTTGCTTGTTTTGTTACCAGTCAGTGAAGCAGGTCTCTCTGACCCTCTTCCACACACACCGAACAACGATTTTTGCTGTTCTGCACAAGAAAGTACCAGCTCCTGCTGCTAGATCAGATCAATTCCCTAGTGCCTGCTTTGTAAGCAAAGAGGAAAATTTTGCATTCTAGCAGCCCTCCTGCTCCAGGAACGGAGCCTGAAGTGCTGTCTCTGTGGTGATGGTGGAGCTCAGGTCTCTCCAGCAAGCAGGGTGCTGCACAACGCACAGCTCTGTCACAGCATGAGGGTCTCTGCCAGCTTTTTGTACCAACCACTGTTAATTGCCCCAGCAATGCCCACGGAGTACTTGATCCAGAGCTGCTTCCTTTTGCAGTCAGCACACCAGGTTGCCCCCATCCTTCCTGGGAGCAGCGACACTCCTGGAGTCTCCGTGCCCTGCCCCAAGCTTAGGGGCTGTCACTGCAGCCAGGAGGGGCTCTCAGCCCTGCACCCACCAGCCGCCCAGAGACACACCCGAGCTGCTGCACCAGTCCCTCCTCCTCCATCCCTTCTCCCCGTGTCCTCAGGGCCCCGGGCTGCAGAGGATGCCGCGGGACAGGCCCAGGGACACTGCCTGAGGCCCCCCTGCCCCCTGTCCTGACGGGGACACCGAGGGTCACCACGGCCGCACATGGTGCTGAGCAAGGGCAGCGCTCGGGCACTCGGAGCCCTGCCCAGCGCCCGCTCAGGAGTGACCACTGACCCCCAGGCCAGGCCAGCACCAGGTGAGGTGCAAAGCGCTGCCCATGGAGCATCCCAGCTCTCCCTGCACACCGCTGTGCCCTGGAGGGGCCGTGCGAGGTTCCTGCGCTGTTCCCGTGCTCATCCGTGTCCCGCTCGGCAGCCAGCTCCCAGCCGCGCTGTGCCCCGCTGCTGCTACCCTGCAGCGAAACCTTGGAGCCGGGAGCACCACTGCCCTGCTGCGTGCCTCCTCTCGCCCGAAACATGGACAGTCTTTTCCTGGAGGTTGACACAGAAAATGCAAATTAGAACAAATCAAATAATTTAGCAATTTTCCCCTTAAATTTGTTCAAAAAAAACCCCCTTAAATTGTTAAACACATGGAAAAAAGCTTTCTTCCTCCTTGTTACCATGAGGAAAAAAAAAATCTTAATTTCAGTTTAATATTTTTAAAACATGCTAAGATTTTTAGAGAGATAATATGAAATATATTTCTTTTAACTACAAGCAGCAAGAAAGTATTCAAGCATGCAAATTACACTCCCAGATTTACCTCTTCCACTTACCTCAAACACACTCTCATTAGTCTTCAGTTGTTTACTTTTGCAGCGTTTGGGGATTGGGGCTTGTTTTTTGTTTGGTTTTCTTTTTCTTTTGTTTTTGGGGAGGGGGTGGGGGGGGGAATGTTTTGCGTTTTTTTGGCTTCTTATTTTTAAGGTTTACTACCCTATGGAAAAAACACTCCCCAAATTCATGATGAGATATTGAGAATAAAAGGAATAATTAGCTTCCAAATATTTGCAGGGTAAACAAGCAACATTTCGCCATCTATAGCCTTAAGTAACAATGCTCAGTTTCTGTTAAATGTCTCACTAAAAACCAGTAAAGCTCTAAAGCATAAAAGTATCTTTTCCAGGAAGGCCTTCTGTTACAGCCAAATAACATGTCAAGCTTTGATTGCTGCTTAGGAATAGCCACAATATGTAGCTATAAATTATTTGACATAATAGTTTTCTCAGTAATTTTAACTACCAGCATCAGGTAAAGACACATGTGTATGACCTAAATCATCCTAAAATATCATTTTACAAGCTATTTACAAACAGTGCTTTCATGGGAAATATGCATGCTCTGGAGCTGGAGTATTTCTAATGGAGGTCAGAATCAGCATGGACCGTGCTGGATTGAGTGTCCTTCACATTTTCTTAGTGCCTTATTACATTTTTGCACCTAATCAGTCAGCTGGATTTGCATAAATTTGTGTCTGCTGCTAGCTGATGTCAACTTCATGTCAATTCCCAATTCCATCACATGGCTGAAATTGCCCATCTGGAAAAAAAAAACAACTTAGCAAGAATATCCTAGGAACATCTAGTGCTTCCCCTCCCTGCAAATGAAGCCAATCAACTGTGAGCTAAACTAAGAGCAGAAATTGGCATGAACTTTGCAAGCTATCTCAGCTGAACATTTTTTTCCCATCATCATATCCCTGCTTTACCTAACGCAGGAAAATTCTTTCAGACAGCTGTTTTTTTTTTTGGCTTCTTTCATACATCACCAGGAACACCTCCCACTGGGTTTCTCAGGAGATTGCTAAAATAACATAAGTAATACAGCACAAGTATTCTATCATTAGTCATCGGGAAGAGGATCATTCTGGCTTTGTCTACTTCTCTCTGTGATTTCTTTCACTGCATCAGTACAGTCCTTTGTTCTCTGCAAACACACTCATCATTCTTCAACCCTTGTAGTACCCATGTGACAAGTTATTACACCCAAAGCCGTATTATGGGTAAAAGGGGAAACGCCTCATTTGGGAAGCCAGGAATTCTATGTCGGACTAATTAAAATCTTAACAGCCCAACTAAAATACAATAAACTGTTATTACAGTGCAGTTACAATGATACTAACCCAGTCCAGTCCCAGTTATTTAAACAACACAATGCACATGATGTTCATGATGGGGTTTCTCCCTCTTCTTTGCTGAGGATTATGCCATCAATAGCTTCTTTCATCTCCCTCCAGGGCCCCTATTTGAGTAATTTAATACATTTTCTAGCACAATTCTAAACTTAAAGCTTTCTTCACCGATGTACAGCTTGCTATTACATCCAGATTTGCTATAGGTGAGAAACTCTCTCCATAAATTGAACACCTCTTCCTTTTCTCTTTGTTAGCACTAAAACTGGCTTTGTCAAGCTCTACAGTTTTTTAACTGAGCATGGTTGGGCTGTCAATAGCCTTAGGGCTTCCAGTATCATCCTTTGCCTCCTCCATTGTCACCCCCTGTCTCTACTCCTTTACACCACATCCTCTGATTTGCTGGTGGCCTCTACTGTCATACCACACCTACATTATATCCCATGTTAATTTATGCTATGGTAATAAGTGTTAAATTCTAATAACTGCTTCTTATAATTGCCTATACAAAATTAAGGTAATTCCACATGCTTATACAAAATTAAGCAAGAGCAAAACAAATTAGGCAACAGCTTCCTTGTCATTAAAAAATAATAAAGAAATGTTGCTGCTAAAGAAGCAAAACTAAAGCTCTAAGATGGCTAAGACAAAATCAGGAAGGGCCTAACAAGAATCAGTCCTGAGACCTTAGGAAGTAAGCAGGTTACAGGGCTGTAATGACCGAGATACCCCACTCTTCCCAAAGCATCATGACTCAGGTCTCAGTCTCCTAGAGCTTTGTGCACAGCTGCTGCCACTGAAAGGTAGCATGAGCTTGCCTGTGTTGCATCCAGTCCCATACAGCCAATTACATTCCTTCAGAGGCAAAGAGAATGCTTGGGAGGTAACTAAAAAAGGATTTAGGAAGAAACACCCCAAATCCAACCACCCGGATTCAGCTATAAATTGATGTGAATGCACCAGGTTCTTTAATTTGCAGCCTTTGCTCCAGGCAGTCACTGGGTTTGCTTTGGCTGCCACGAGTATGGATCAGACTGACAAGGATGGAGATCATGACTTGAGCAACTGGAAAGGTGGAAATCATGCCTTTCCTCCACAGTAGGTGTGCTACAAAGACCCGGTACAGGTCAGTCAGATGTACACTTCTCCTGCCTGTGCACCTATTACACCTGTTAGTAAGCCAATTGTGCTTTTTCTTTTCTGCTGGGTACAAGACCTTTAACGTTTGTTGGTGTGTTTCTCATTTGTACTCATTGCGATGAGGTTTCATCTCAATATCAACATAAGTTGTCATCTTGTTGTGGCTTCACTTTACACAAGTTTGGCACCAAATTTCAGTCAAAATTGTCATCAGTTCTGCTGAAATATGCCATGAGAAATACTGCAGCTTTAGGAGAGCATGAAACAAGCCCATGTCACTTGTCATGCATCCCCTCAATATCCATCTCCAAGTAGGTGGGAGGGGAAGCTGCTGGTCTGCTTTCCCCTCCTGAATACCTAGGCAATATCTGAAGTCTGGAAAATACTTACAGATTTTCTTCTCGTTTGCCTAGACTAAGCAGCTTTCACAGGGACTAAATATAGTGGATCTTAATCTACAAGGCTGTGAAAAAGTCAGTCAAGTCCTGACAGCGTAAACCAAATGAAATAGTTTTTTTTTCAAGTATAATGTAGTTTAGAGAAGCAGATGTTACCACCTTCTGGCAGAGAAAAAAGCGCCACATTTTCAGGCAAAACAGCATCTTAATACATATTGAAGAGCCTGCACGGTGGAATACTTGTTGAAATCCAGAAAAGTCCAATTTGTGAAAGCAAGTAATTGCCTACAGCTCACTTTTGAGACGTAGAAGAAAAGATGAAAGCCGTTGAAGATCATACCCTTCTATGCTCAGTAGTGTCTGCAGTGCTACATCCTCATTATGCCAGGCACCACACAGAGTGCAGCCTGTAGACGACTGAAGACTGTGAGGAGATCTTCTACTGTTACATAAATTCCCAAAACCAGAACGGTTGCTCTACTTTGAGCTAAACCTATTCACCTTAATCCAATTTATACTTAAATAAAGCTGCCCTCATTCAAGCTTCCGCGCCAGACAATCCAACTGTATTTTCATAGAATTGTTGAGGTGGGTGTGAGACTCTTGAGATCCTTTAGTTCAACCCCTGCTCAAGCAGGGTCAGCTGGAGTGGGTTGCGTCCAGTCAGGCTTTGAATACCTCCAAGAATGGTGACTCCAAAACATCTCTGGACCACCCACACAGTAAAAGAACGGTTGCTGATGGAATTTTCTGTTTCAGTTGTGCCTAATGCTTCTTGTCCTGCCACTAAGTACTATTGAGAATAGTCTGCCTCTGTCTTCTTGACACCCCATGAGGTATTTATATACTTTGATGAGATCTTCCCAAGCTTTCTCTTCTGGCTGATAAGTCAAAGCTCTTTCACAGCTTTTTCTCATGTGAAAAAAGCTCTGGCCCCTTAGTCATTTCTGTGGCCTTTAGCTGGACTCTCTCCAGTATGTCCCCACCTCTCTTCTGTTGGGAAGCCCAGCACTGGACACATCTCCAGATGCAGCTTTGCCAGGGCTGAGCAGAGGAGGAGCACCCTGCTGTGCACTTGGACTCCCAGGTCCTTGTCTGCAGAGCTGCCTTCCAGCATGATCTGTGATTTGAGCCCATGAACTCACATGAGTGCAGGAGAGTGAGTCCTCGTTTCTTGCAGAGACCACCTATGCCCAGAAGATGTGCCAGTGTCACACCGGGATAATGGCACAAGATGGCTGGACAAGCAAGTGTGCTGTACTGGCATTCGGTCATTGTCCTTGAGATATTTGGTACAATTTACTTTCCTCCAAAGAATGGCAGGGAGCAGTTGGAAGTCTTTTCAACTCGACTAAAACTGGCTGATCCTCTCTTAAATCTGACACAGTATTCCCATGGTCTTCTGTATAAACTACTGTTTCCAGGGAGTTGGAGAACACCTGGCTGGCTACATGCCTGGTTTACATGCAGTAATGTGAGTTCTCGATCCAGAAGCTGAGAAAATGCCTTGAAATTTCCAGCAGCAATTGAAACCACCTATAATCTCAACCTGGGAAACCTCAAAGGGCTGCATTTAAGCCAAAAAACTTCCTTGGTTGGTACGGCATTATGCCCACACTGTGTTTATTTCCTGTGCTTCAGACTCAGATGCAGCACCAGGCTGAAAACATCCATTGCTGACGAAGGACAAAAAGCAGGATTAGTCACATTTGAGCATCTGCTTCCATCCCTTCTTAAACCTTGAGAGCCTTTGAGTACTTGCCGAGTTGTTTCTCCTTTCATTTTTATACAAGTTGTTGCTGATTCACAGAGGTGGCAGAGGAAAATAATGAGGGAAGCACACATGTTGCAACACTAAAAAAGACATATTAGTGTAAACAGCCCAGCTGGAAAATACAAACAACAGAAACATTATGAAACAGTTTGATCTTAAGTTTCCAGTTGAGCTATGTGGATCCTCCCACACACTCACAGCACTCACCCTGCAGGACTGTTTGGAACTAATTTGCAATCTACCACATGCCATGAGGGCCTGAGTCCATGCTGCATGACCCACGTGCACAAAAGTCAACAGCAATCCTTTTTTCATTTTATCCAAGAGGAAAATCTGTGCTTTCTCTGCGCACTCGTTGTGCTGAGCCAGAGACAAACAAGGTGGAGCATTTTAGAGTGGCTTCCTGCTAATGAGCTAACATTTCCAAAGTGGGCTCAGGCAGATGCAGCTATAAAAGTACTGTAATTCCAATTCATTGGTCTGTAGTAGAAATGAA
The DNA here is from genome assembly GCA_013397055.1 of Pachycephala philippinensis. Taxonomy (NCBI): domain Eukaryota; kingdom Metazoa; phylum Chordata; class Aves; order Passeriformes; genus Pachycephala; species Pachycephala philippinensis. The sequence continues at coordinate 85,258 of VWZT01011279.1, read as the reverse complement.
GCAATGAATAAGACAGCTGCTTAAGAGTGATCCAAGAAAGGAAATTATGATTAATGTTTGTCTTATTGCCTTAATATCTTCCTTTTCTCTTTATACAAGGCAACACGTGTGTTCAACATAGCCTTCAAAGAAAATATTTAATTACTCATGTTTCTTCAATTTACAAAGCTAAATATCATTTACATCACACAAATGTGTTCCTGACTTACTGAGGCATGTGGATGTGCAATGAACATGTTTCCTCTCCCTTCAGTTTAGCTCTAGGGTTGAAAGGATCACACTTCCCACACCCAACTCCATCAAATGTTTAATTTCATATGACCATCCCTGCATGACCTAAACTGAATTTGTAAAATCTGCCATCATTCCTCATCCCCCTCATATAACCCAGCTGTTTGATCAACATGCCATGAAATAGCTACAACAAACCATTGACCCACTTGGCACTTAACCAGCGGGCTGAGCAAGGACACCTCCCACTGCCTCAGTGCTGAGGGACGTGCTTCATTACAGTAACATGGAGCAATTTTTCAGCACATCAGTCCTACCCTCTACTGGGGCCACTGGTTCTTCAGGGAATTAGCTCTGCCTTTCAGGAGCAGCAACCTCCGAGCACCAGCCAGATCAGGGTACCCCATAACCTCCAGAGCTCTGCAGTCACACAAGTCAGGCTCCCGGGCAGCAGCCAGTGCACAGACACACTCCTTCTGGAGACAGGCTCACTTTAGCCTTCTGATTCATCTGGGATCCTACCCAAATTCTTCAGCTGCTACAGCTGAGGGAAGAAAAGCACAGAAACACCACTCTAGCAGTAGAAATGGAGGCTGGAATTCAGGCAAGTACCATTCTCTAAATGAAGTAGAGAGGGATGCAATCCTTTCTTCTAAAAGAATAGCTGCTCCATCAAACACATATTTTGGATTATTTTCTTAATGCGGAGAGGCTTCTTTGAGCCCTCTGAGACAAGCTGCACACACCCTGGGCCCCTGCTAGATAATCTGAGTTAACACATGCTCACAGCAAAGCCTTTTCTGCAGCCACATATTTATTTCCCTTACATCCATATAAGCAAAAGTGTAAGGCCACTGTTCGGCAATACTTTTACTTTTCAGGACAGTTTCAGATATAAACTCTAAAAAAGAACATTATCATACTTTATGAAGTGTTTTAATATTTTCTCTTCTGCACTGGCATCAAAGGCATCACCTGGATCCACACAAGCCCTTCACTTAAACTATCAGTAGATAAAGCAAAGTGAGTAGATGCAGCACTTTCACATATATAGATTCCCCTAATGTTCGGACAGGTTGGTAAATACTCATTTTGTCAGAGGACGCAGTGCATTTCCATGTTCCAGCCTCTTAGACCCACAAATGTGCCATTAACACCAGTTACAGTCTTTCCAGGCTCGCCCTCTCCTCTGTATTTAGCAGCTCACCAGCAGCACACCTGCTTCTCTTCTTTTAACCAAGCTGCATTTGGATTCTGTTTCTTCCAGGCTCCTTGCTTGAATTTTTGCAGCTGCCACTCCTTTATTCTCCTATCACTAGAGGCTCTCAGGTGGTGTGTGACAGATCCATCCACAGACTCCATCATCTCCCCATGGCCCACAAGGGCTGACTGAGACCTCTGTGTCCCTGGGCCACGTCCTCTGCTCCTCTAGGGAGCTGCTGTCCACACGCAGTCCCCCTTCTGGACATCTAAGCAAAGCCAAAGCCAGCAAGTCCTCCTACAATCTGCTCCCGCCTCTACGCCACATTTCATGATACATGCTCTGAGCTTGAAAAGGCTCAGGAAGAGGCCTTCAGTGCCCACTTCTACAAATGGAAAAAATGAAATAGAAAAGGGAAAGGGGAACATGACAACAGATTTTGAAGAACTCAATCTGATCATCTGCAGTAAAAATTAAACTTCACATGCAACAAGCATCCTGGGACCAGTGTTTGAATTAGAATTTTCTGAGTTATTTGTCAGATCAATCCCTGTAAGAGACAACAACAGGTTTTTACTGACATTTTTGTATTGCAAACAATTTTTATTATATTCCCCCATGTATTCCAACAGCTGTGCTAGCAATGCCCTTGGTAATAGACTTCAGACTCTCCAGTTTGTTTGTATCTGCTATATTTAGGTTTGTTGTTCAAACCTCTTGATCTGACTGTTGGCATGACTCATCAATTGTTGGCAGCATATTATTATAACTAATCAGCATCTTACAATTAGAGACAATGGCTTCTGAATAAAATTGTTGACTGGAATCCTTTTTGAGCCAGTCAGCAGTGGCCATTAGAGAAAAAGCTTTACCATTTCTAATTTTGTGTTATTGATCCAAAAATGCTAGAGATAAAACACTGCTGGAAAACTTCCTGGAGATTATGTCAATACACACTGAGTATTAATACAATAACTTTTAAGAAGCCAGACACAATGATTCATCCCTTTTACACATGCCTGGGCTTTGCAATTACTTTTTATGATTTCCTTATCATTATTCACACTAACTGAAAAGCTTACCTTTCTCCCAAAATATTAATTTTAAGTTTTTACAGGAAAATTTATTCCAGCCTGAGCAACAATTTTCCAAGTAGTTTCTTGAAGTGTCCAGATCTAATAGACTTTGCAACCACACAGGCAACTACACGTATGAGTTCCATGACTGGCATTTTTGGCAAGTTCCCCTGTGCTGAAATTTTCTCTTGATCCAGCTTCACAACAGAGATCAGTCAATGCAATCTCTGGATTTTATTGCCTGTGGAACGTCTGCCCAACACAGCCTGTGAGAAGACTGCAGTGACACTCTACACTGGTGGAAGCTGTGGTGTTTGGGGAGAGGCAGCAGCCTCCAGCTTTGGGCACACTCTGGAGTCAGGTTAGCCAGGAGCCCTGCCTTCTTTTAGGGACAACACACAGCTTGTTGGCTGCTAAGAGGCATCCAAGAGGCAATATTCCAGCCTCCAGCCCTGTTTACAGACATGTTTCACCTATAATTTGGCAAGGCAAATTGTTATCTGGCACATCAAAAAGGTTGCTGACTCCAGGTAGATGCTATTTAAAAATGCTTTTATGCCAGAATACTTTTTCCTCATTTCCATTTCTACCAGGGAATAATTTTAATGCAAAGAAAAATATATTGCCCTACTATCTTACCAGAAGAATTCAAATGGGGATTAAGCCAGTATCTTCACAAACAAATCTTTGTTTGCAAGCCCAGCATACCAGCAGTACCTTCTGTTCTGGCAGAGTGCCAGTGAAGTTTAATTGATGGCATCACCCTTCCCAACAAGGCAGGAAACCTTCAAAAAACCCTGCAGAAATTCTGTGAAATCTAATTTTTCAACTTCGTTTTCGACAGCATTGATTATGAATTATTTTAGCTCATACTCATGCAGAATTTGCTGTTTGCCAGGTCACATGGTATTAACTTCATCTACAAACACCCCTGGCACCCTGTGATACCATGACAAGCCAGGGCTACCTGCACACTTTACAACTTTACAACAGCATCTGTCTGCAGATCAGCCTCCCCAGGCCAGTGTCCCGAGCACATGAGTTTTAAAAGCTGTCAGTCATCACTCATGCTCAAATGCCAGCACAAAACCAGTAAGAACACAGAGCTTGGTGCTTTTTTCTTTTTTTTTTCCCCCCCTCAAAACTATGTCATTTAAGCTCTATTTTTACTCCAGTGCTTGGTGGTGGTACAAAACTCAGCAGGAGGGTGATGAAAAAAGGTGCAGATCCTGGACCTACCCTGCTGCAAAACACAGGAGTACAGATTATGACACATTACTCAGGAGATCATCGGGCCATATTCCCGAGGGCCTCACATTCCAGTGCCGCTCCTGTGAGAGTCTGAACATCTTATTTGAGACACTCACCACCCTCTGGGACACATCCATACCCTATGGAAAACTGGTCCCTCCTTCCCACATGTTGAGTTAGGGAAAGGAAACAGAATAGACATGCTTGATGTGCAGGGAAAATACATCACTTTAGTCTCCACGAGTGGCAGAATCTAGAACACGCTCTTGGGCCGTTAAGACAGGGTTTAAAAGAGCTAATAAAAAACCACCCAGGATGGCAGTAAATGGACCTATATCAAGTCCTAAACAAGCAGAAAACTAGTAAGCAGGTTCAGACTCCAGTCCAAAAACTGTTGGAACAAGCTCACAGTGACAGCATGCTGGACAACAGGATTCACAACAGCAGCATCAATTTTATCCTGAAAGGCTTTCCTGTTACTCATTTACCAGCACTATTAGCCAGTTCCCAAGCCACCATTTCAAGTGTGACATCAAACTGAGTTTTCGTATGTCAGACTTTATCTTTCACAGATGCTCCTTCCTTGGCTTTGCTATGCAGCCATCACAACCACATCATGAGAAGAGTGACACACACAGATTTATCAGCTCCTCAGCCTTTTGCAGGATCCAACACTTGTACGGTTGTTATTTCCATTCTGAGCCCAAACCCATCACTTTTCCACACCATATTTTCCTCTTGCTTTTCTCCTCAGTTCCAAAGGAAGTGTGAGGAAGGAAGGCCACCTCTTCCAAAACATCCTCTTTCCAAGGAAGGCTAAACTGTTAGGATGTGGGCAGCCTAAGCAGTTCCTCAGACTGAACAGTTTCCTTGATGCATACATGACAGCACAGGATTTCAGATGAGCAACTAAGTGCTGGAAGTGAATAAATAATTCAACAGGAGAGATGGCAAGTGTGCCATTCACTAAGATTAATTTTACTATGAAAGAAAAAGTTCACAGAAGAAAATTTGTTGGAGGACAGGTTTTCTACCAAGGCTGTGATTTGTGCAAGGACTGCATTGGTTAACTTGTATTTTAGAGCTGTTGACAAAAGCGGCTCTTTAATGTGCCTGGTTGCATGTTCACATTTCCAAAATGCTGCACTGCTGCCATGAGCACCACTCATGGCGTTCATCACGTCCTGTACATCAGCCACATACCAGGTTGCCTTAAATTCAGAAATCATTCTGCTAAGCTTAGGGAGAGATAATAGCTGTTTCAGATTCAAGCCTAAACAAATCAAGTTAAGAGCTTTGTTTCCTTGGTATGGAAGGAGATTTTAAATCAAACTTTTACAGGTAGCAACCTTATGTTCAAACCCAACTTCTATGCATCACAGAACATCACTTCATGACACTATTGGCCTCTAAAGAACTTTTCTGTAATTTCCAGTGAGCTTTAATATCTTCATGGGGAATAAATCTCAGCCACCGACACATGCTTAACTTTTCTGCTTCTGACCCCTGTGAGAAAATGCAACAGAACATCCGAAAGCGTTCAGAACTGCACATGGAAAATTCATTTCTCTTCCGTTTTCATAGTCTTGTTTCCACCTGTCTGGGCATTGTGCAGTCTCTTCTGACTTCACTTGATACAAGGCACTGTCTGTCCTGGCCAGGTTCTCACATTGGGACTATTGTATCCATGAAGCTGGTTTACTTTGAGAAGCAGCTCCACTTTTAGCCCTCTACAGAATTACTGGAGTATGGAGTATTTTCAATTTCTAGCAGAGATAGATTAACTCCTGAAAGTTGACATAGATTAACTTGCTCAGGACCCTCCTTTCTTTCTTTCAGTAATTACTGGTCTCCCCGGAAGAAAGATTTTGAGGGCCAGTAATTCCAATCAGGTTAATTAGTTTGTCTCTGGTCTTTATCAAGAAGCAGCAATAAAGTCTCTGGATGTACACTACTGAAATAATTTTACTAATTATATCTTTTCAGTTTTAGGTAAATATAAGGTGTTAAATTTTAGTGGTTAGAACTTTCAGACTGAACGTGCCTAATCCATCCAAACAAGAGGCTACTGCCAAAGAGGTGGTCTGGCTGCCCAAATGTGCCTCTTGCTGCCTAAATACTCTCACTGTTTCCCATCGACTGGATTGAACAGTCAGGTGGCTGCAGTGCAAACCTTTGATCCAGCCAGAAACATAACATCTCCCTAAACCACCCATGATTAGACTGGAGTGGACTCAGCTGTCAGTTTCCTGACAAGCAGGCAAGATGAATGTTGGATTTGATGCCCGGTGCAAAGAAGCAGCTGGAAGACTGGTACAGCCTCTTTCAAAAATCAGTCACTACACAGCTGAATGAAAACTACTGTTTAAACCCAACTGCGTTGAGGTTAAACTACTGTTCTGTACTGTGGCAAGTCACAAAATGGAGAGGTAGTGGTGGGGTAAAAGGTAGAACAGGAGGATGAACAAATCTTGCTGAGCTGCTTAGTACAGGGAGAGATGAACCTGCTTTGCAAAAACGTGTCTCAGAGGTTGGTCTTTGCTGAAGGTGCAGCAAGGCAAGTAAACTGAGCAACCAGAAAGCTCCATGGGCAAAGTTGTTCTTGCTCAGCAACCTTTACTCCATGGTTCCTTTGGCCTAAGCAATTTACATGAAATGAAAACACCAGAGAATACACCTACATCCTGAGTATTCCCATGGAGTAGATCACAATTGCACTTTACATGTCAGAAATTCTAAATTAGAAGAGACTCCAGCATTTTTAAAATGAAAAAATAGCTACTTCTGTACCACACAGTCAAGTGAAATGGGGTATCTTGTCAGAAATAAGCAGAGTTTTGAAACAGGACAGATATTCTCATAGGTGAGCATCAGAACTGAAAGGCCATCACTTGATCACAGAGACAAATACCCCAGTGCTTCATACTCAAGCTTATTCACACTCCACTTGAGTGTCTTTATCTTCTCTATTGAAAAAGCTTTTTTTGCTTCTCATGAAAAGGGGTGAGGAGAGGTCAATTATAACTGAATTAAAGATGATATTTGACAATGAAAATTATGTCAAGATCCAAAAGAAATCACCTGTTAATAGGGAAAAAAACCTCCATCACATCTGTACCCTAACATCTTTATGACTTCACCTGTTCCTCTAAAGAATTCCTTTCTGCTAACACAAAGTAGCCCAGGACTCTCTTCAGCTTTTCTTGCCTGCTGGTACAAATGTACTCTGTGCAGAGAACAGTCTTTGGAAAACATATATGATGGAAGGCCAGATCTAAACATTCTGGAGGACTTCCAGTTCCTGAGGAAGATTTTTATGAGCCTGCTTGAACTGCTTTGAGGCATGGTGTGACACAGGATAGGAGAGGGTAGGTGTCCAGATCTCTGATGTGCAGCAAGACAGTGATGAACTTGCTTTAGCCTCTGGAAGTCAGTGTGATGCAAACCCCTCAGTCTTATCAGGCAAGACAACAGCAGTGATTGTTACCTGCCTTTGTTACTGTTTTATCATATGGCACTGTACGACTTTTGAATTCAGCACTGCTATTGCTGTTCTCTATAAGGAGCTCACCTAGGGCATCTAATTCCCAGCTTTGAATCCAAGAGAGCTGTTCTGGCAGCACAAAGGCTGTATTAGCCTCTAGGTAAGTGCTTTCCAAAATGACCTTGGCTGGAACTCCTATTTATTTATTTCACAGTCAATAGAAACCATCTATCCTACCAATTCAGTGTAGTACAGGTGCAACTTTAGTTTCCTCATTCCTCTAATCTATGCATATCCATTTCTATGCTAATTTGACTTTTCCCTGTTCCTTAACCACAAGCAGCAGCCTCTCATAAATTTCTTGTTCTGTTATTTACTCATCTGCATTCAAATGTTGTCTTGTGACCAGAATACCCTCAGAGTGTTTCAATGACTAGTAGTTTTTCCATTCATTTACAGGCACTGCCCTTCTCAGAGTTATTCCAGGAAGGGATACATTAATATATGAGCTCATTGCTACAGAGGGTAAGGAACAGGAATCCTGTGCAAATGCACTTCCATTCAGCCCTACTGCAATAACTGGGCAAAATGAGCAGACAACTATAAGAGGCATCTGCTGTTCTTTTTTTCAATGTAAAAGCATTTTTTTAGAAGTAAGATGATCTCCAAGTAGGGAAGTCTGCTTTTTGCTCTGCAAATGCCTGCACTCGTTACACGCTCTCTTAGCCTTTCTTCACTACAAATGGCCTAGTTTTTCAAGCATTGGTATGACAGTCGGTCCTGAGAAAGCACCATTTGCCTCACCAGTTCAAACCATTGGTTTATCCAGCCCAGTAACTTCACTGCAACAACAGCCATCTCCTCCTGCTGCAGATACATGCAGAACAGAACAGGTTTGCCACCCAATGTCAGCCAGTCCTCGTGCATTCCCTCCCGGGCTCACAGCCTCAGTGCCCACACAGCAGCCCTGCCCTCCCTGCTGAACACACTCCCCCACAATCAAGACTCTAATCAAGGCACAGAGATGTTGGTCAGGAGGACACGCTTCTCCCTGCCTTCCAAGGTCACCCTTCTCCATATGCCTTTACAGCCACAGCATCCAGCTCCTCTCCTTGCCCGGCCAGGCAGCCCCTAATTGCAGAAGGGGGGCAGGAAACACAGCCAAGCCCCCTCATTAGTACACTGCTTTCCTACTTAGAGCCACCAGAGAACTGGGACAGGCCAGCACTGTTTGCAATGGCACACACAGCTGGAGCTCAGACAGACCTCATTAGGCATTGACAAATCCGACTTTAGAGCCGAAAGTGAAGCTCAAACACTCAAGCAGCTGCAGAAATGCATCTTCAGACACTCTGGGCAAATTCTCAATTTACCCAGAATGTTAAAGAGCCTTACAAACATCCTACTCAACATCCATGGCACTGTGAAGGATTTCTTGTGGACCTTTTGATTAGTTGAAACTTCCTTTATTATTCAGTAAAAGGTCCAGATGCTGATTTTCCAGATTCTGCCACTGTAATTACAGATTGACATTGCTTACTGAGGTGCAGGAGGAGACATGCAAGGGATACAACCAGACCAGGACAAGCACGACATGTGCCACTTTAGATTTATATCCAGAAAGGATGCATTCCTGCATTTTTCTAAAAAAGCCTCAGTCTTTGCTTCAGAAGCATTTCTGAACATTAGGTCAAGAAATGCTCTCTGCCCTTTTCTGCAGTGACTGAGGAGCCTGCATGTGCTGAGCTGCAGAGACCTCTGAAAGGGCATCCCACTTCCCATCTGACACACCAGCCCATGTGCTGTTTGTGGCATCTTTCATTTTCCTCTTCCCACAGCCTTCCCAAAGGCAGGCTCCCGCCCATGCCTAACCTGCTTTTCTTAAAAACTAAAAACTCCTTTTCAAATTGCAAGCAACTTGATCTTTTACCTCTTTGTCCAGTTGTTCAACATTCTTAATGTGCCCTTGATATAACACTGATCAATGTCTTAATGCTGGCAAGATTTAAAATTACACTTCTATTTAAACCTGTTACATTCTGCTCCTTAATAGTGCTCTTCAGCAAGCAGCTTAGGACAGCAGAGATAAGGCTAAGGACTTTCCTAGACAAAAACAAAATGGGAAAGCAAGAAAAAAAGAGAGGGAGAACAGTTATGTAGAAATCCCACGACAATCAGAAAGTTCCTTGCATCAGAGTATCCTGTTTTTACCAACAATAAAAAGTCAAAGAAAGGAAAAAAAATTACATATCTTCAGTTTGTGCTCCAAATGTGCATAAAAGAAATTTTCTTCATTTTTCTATAGCCATATCTGTAGAAATGAAGGCAGAAATCAGATGTATCTATTCACTCATAACTAGCTGAGCATCCACATTCATGGTTACACATCCATCAGTGCCTAAATTTTCATATCATAGTTGATTAGCCAGCACTACATTATGTTGAAGGAATACTGCTTCCCTGAAAGTGGCTATTTGAATTTAATGGTAACTGTCTTATATCCCAGGGGTATTATCACTATTGCAGTCAGATTTCTGCAATTAATTAGTTCATCGTCTGCCCTTGATGATGAGGTGGCGCTTCTCCATGGCAACATTGATTTGTGAAGTTTAGTTTCAGAAAGAGACGAAACCCACAAACCCTCAGATTTCAGCTACACCAGCGGCGAGAGCGCTCAGGCTGCAAATCCTACGAGACAGGAGCTGTTTATCCAACTTGTGCTGTGCCTCAGTGCCTGGCAGCCCGAGCACTGCCCAGTGCTTCGCTGGCCCTCTGCTAGGGGCTTGCCGCTCATTAGTCATGTGTTGACTCATTATTTCAGACATGTGAGATCGCCAGCCAACAGGAAGGGATAGAACATTTCAGGTTCTTTATCTAAACAGCTGAGCTACTGGGGAAGGGCCATTTATTTCTTGCCCCTTTACAGGAGGACTTGTTTTAAAACGTTCCCAGTCTCTGGCTTGACCACGCCCCAACACCTAATCCTTTGCAGTAACAATAAGAAATAGCACCTAGGCTTTAGACTGTTTTCTATGTTGGAAGATCCTAAGACAGTCTGTACATTTGTTGAAACACACTCAAGACACCTAATAACTTGCCCAGCACTTAAATCCTCTGAGTTGCAGAACAATAGAGGCTTAGCAGACATCAAAGCTGCCACAAAGCATTAAACTCACACAGCACAATCAGACAGAATTACCATGACTCTACGTGGCTTGTAAAGAGTTATTGATGTTGAAAAAGCTAAAAGTTGCAAATATTTCCTCATTACTTCAATAAATTGGGCACCTGTTGCTATTTTGTAAGAAGACACAAAACCGCAGGAGAATTAGTAAGTAATATGAGAATATTTACTATGGACTCAAAAAAGCCAATCGCAAATTTTCATTTTTCATACAAGTCCATTGTATGGGGTTGCTAAACATTAGGGTTAATAACAGCTACTGTGTTCTAGTCTGGCCCTGAACATCCCCTACTGAAGATTTTCTGTTGAGAAAAATTAACTGGAGCAGGGACAAAAGCTTTGCTTTCTGCCCACCAAGTAGCTTAATGAGGGTGGTTAGATTCTCTTGCCTTTATAGTAAACACCTCATTATTTGTACAAAACAAAAGATCCCCACCAGAAGAAACCTTCCTATTTCAGAGTGCTCCTTGTGGCTCATCTCCTGTCCCAACCAGGGGGAGCCACAGGACCCTCACAGTCCCTGGAAGCACGGGCTAACCCCTGGATCTTCACTAGATGTGCCTCTACGGTGAAAAATGCTGGGGGTGGGGTGTCATTTAGACCCCCTGTGCACTGTTAACAGCAGGGCCTTCTAAGTGAGCTAAACAACAAGGTTTCAGACCCTGCTGCATGCTCTTGAAGTAGAGTATCCTCCAAAGGCACCATTGCTGTTAGAACCACCAGCTTCCCATTCCTGTTGTTGGTTAACAAAGTATCTGTATAGAACTACGATCTATTCCAAATACAAAACCACCCAGGCTTTAAAAGCAGCACAGATCATTGAGTCAGCCCCTGGCAGCAGGTACCCTGCAGGCCACAGAAGAATGTTGGGTGGGGGCAAGCAGGCAATTACAGTTGCAGCTATGCCTGACTTAAGGTGCTCTAAGGAACCAGCAGATTACCAGCCAGGGACACGAGCAAGGCCCAGAGAGCTCGCAGCACTAATTGGTAGGATTTCAAGTACACTACGACTCTGCTCTGCAGGACTTCCTGGCCACTCTGATGGAATTAATTTCATCCTAATGGCTCATTGTTCATACTACGTATCCTCCTCCTCCAAATATAGCATTTCAAACAATTAAAGCCAGGTTAATTACTCTGTCAGCCACTGGGAACACTTACAATGCCACCACATGTGGCAAAGGAACCACATGCAGCTAAAGAACCTCATACTGTTTCCCATGTGTCTGGATGTGGAAAATAACCCCCACTTTCTTCTGCATTTTAATAAACAACACTAACTAAAGCATGGGGGCTATGTGTGAGATTTGATGGGGTATCTGGTATGAGATTGGAAAACCAAAGTTACAAGTGCTCACAATGAAGCAGGCCAGACGAAGGCTTAGGAACTATTTGCCTTTTAGGGGGTTACATGCAATAGTCTGGCATTGCTGACAGAGAACTGAACTTCCTTAACCCAGCCCCGTGAAGGGCAAGGGAGAAATACAGCTGCTGGCTACAGAGGCCATAACACCAGGAAGGCAGAATTCAAACTGAAGACAATTCATCGTAAGAGCAAGTATGGATTCACCAAATACACCTGTAAGCTGGAAATCAGGATGCCCCCAGCCAGCAGAGCCACCACGTGTTCAAAGAGCTTTCCACAAAACAACAGCTTTACAGATGAAGCAATGCCAGTCAGTGAAGTGAATATAAAAGCAGCTAGAAGTGACAGTAGGGAAGCTTACTTTCACAGCCTGAGATATCCTTCTAGTCTTACTTCTAAGTTCTTAAGTACTCCAGATGTCCCAGCAGATTTACTGGGACATTTTTCACATACTCACCTCCCCCAGACACCAATGCCTCAGAGCTCACACATTTAACAACAGGGTAACAGTTCACCCTCTAGACTTTTGATCTACCCATCATCTAAACCAGAGAGATGAAAGCATTTCAGCTCACTAGGAAGCACAGCTACTACTTTGGATTTCTACAGATAAAATATCTGGAACTACACAAAAAATTTCAAAGTCACAGTAAGCATTTTGTAAGGCTGAAGAGGTACATAGTTCAAGATCTGTTACACCCAAAGAAACAAGTAGCCTGTAGTCTCTCTGATTTCCTTTATAGGTTGGGCAATTCAGAAGCCATGCTTTCATTTGCTGTTGTCAGTTTAGACAGCATTTGTCCCCAGGTTCATAAATGTTACCTAAGTGAGTTTCCAACAGAAGTCTGCTTGGATGTTTAACTAGCAATCTAAAACTAACCCTTGTCCCTCTTTCCCCGTTCATCACATCATTCACAAGCTTGTTTGCACTGTCACTTTCAGGCAGTGTTAGTAAAGTCTGGGAAGAGCCATCTTCCATTGCTAGCACTACAAATAGGATAAACATGTCTCCTTGGACTGAGCCACTTACCCAAAGTAGCAAACTGCACCTTTTACTCTTTCCTTGCTGGTCAAAACTCGTGTTTTCAGAAACTGCAGAATGGATCAACAGTTAAGAAAAGAAAAAGCACCATTTAAAATTCTGCACTCCTGTAGTGTGATCCCCCTTGACATAATTATTTATGAAGCCCAATAATATACAATTTGTTCCCCAACTCCATCATGCTGCTTTCAGGGCTTGTTTCCTAGGAGTTGGGGTGCCTATGTAGCACATTGCTGTTTGGTTTGGTTTTTTTTTTAACTAGACTTGGCACACACAAAGTACATCAGTCTTTATTCTGACAAATAGCGAGCCATGTCCTTTTCCACTCATAACCCTTGGACTTTCTTTGCCATAAACCCTGAATCTGGGTGTTCCAGTGACTCTGAGAGCAAAATCCAGCTGTGACTTAACCTAAACCAGATTATATCCAAGTTCTGCCAATACGGAAGGACACCTGCAGGACAGCAGAATTCACTGTATTAGGCTGCTTTGCCTTTCAAGCACCTCCGCCTTCCAGATCTGAACACAATAATCAGGCAGATTCAGGGATAGTACTGTGAAAGATGATTTTATTGTACAAGGAGTTTAATACACCTACAAGTTAAGAGACAGTTTCCTGAACTCTGGGAAAAGATGTGTAAAATGTCTAAGTTACAAATTAATTACCCAAAATATGTGATAAAGGTAAAAGACCAGTTATACACCTCAATAGACTTATTTACTAGAAGCTATCCCTGTTATGAAGCTACACGTTACAATAAGCCAAGCTATGTGATCACTTGCTAAAGTGATTCTGTCCTTAGAACAGAATTATGAAGAAATAGGAGCAATAAATGCCATCATTGCTCCTTTTTCTATCCACAAATAATTATTTATTTTTATTGTTTTGAAATACAATATTTTAGCTGGAGTGGGTCTCTGGAGGCATTTAAGTAATACTAAAGGCACTATAAGACATCAAGCTTGTAATGCAGCTGCACCTACTACAACTGCTGGTTTGCTGAGAACCTTTGATTCATTACCACGGCAGCAAAGAGTGAACCATGCCCCTGCAGTGTGACAAGTAAACCACAAACCCACAGTGTGACCAAACACAAAATTTTCCCTTTATAAGAGAGTCAACCTTTTTATCAATGTCGAAGTTTAGTGACCACTACTCATCAAAACTATTATGCACAGCACATGTGTATCAAACCAAGTGTACAGCAGGATTCAATTCCTCAGTTACAGAAGCTCAAGTTGAGCCATACATTAAAAAATGCAGGAACTGGGAAAGCACAGAGCAAGTGCTGGCCTCTGCAGGAAAAGATCTGGGTGCCGTGGTGAACACCACCTTGCAGCACTGTGCCCTGGTCAGCAGGCCAAGGGAAAAGGCCAGTTCCACTTTCTGTTTGCGAAGCCCTCATGGAGCACTCTATCTCAGCCCTTCCAATACAATACAGGAATTGGCAAGTGTCTTGAAGTGACTATGGGTGACAAAAAAATCCCAGACTTCCAAAATGAAGCAAGCGTACGGTTGAAGCTAAAGTAGGACACTTTTTTCAGAGAACTTTCTCCTCATTTGTAAATTCACACCATCAGTTCAGTCTCCGGAGGCTATTCTGGCACCATATATAATTCTATCTGAGAAAAGGATCCCACCAGTTTCTCCTGTGTTCACTAGGATGATCATCATTATATTTTAAGCAATTCCTTAAGCATCACTCAGGGCATCTTTAGTCTCTTGGAACCGCAAGCAACTGCAAAAGCACTAGTGCTTTAATTGCACTCACACTCCATATGGTTTAGCTTCAAAGGCACAGGAGCAGCCTGCCAGGGCTGACAGCTCAGGCTGGCGTTCAGCAGGGACGTGTGGGGTGCACGGGGCACATTCAGCGTGGCTCACGCTGGTGACACACTAACCGAAATCACCCGCTAAGCCTTCAGCTTCAGACAGACACTGCGCTGTCTCACAGCTTCTGCACCTGTGACAGACCACACCACACGGAGGCACAGAGTCCCTTACAGTACTGTTTGCAGCTGCTGAAGGTTTCCCATCCTGATGTAAAAGGATTTTCTTTCCTCAGCTCACTCTTGCATCCCAAGGTGCACTCACACAAGTGGGGAGAAGTGGCATTATCAACAAATATGTAATTAAAGGGTGATCTGTTCTCTGACTAGACTGTAACTTTCATTTACCAGAAAAAAACACACGGAAAATTTCAGGGGGAAAAAAAAAATTATTAGGAAATAGTATAGCTGAATAAATTTCTGAGACACAGCTATTAAGGGCAAAGACATCAGTGATGGGGGATACTGATGAAGAACACAAACTTGATACAGCACAGAAATAAACCTAAAACTCACTCCTGTTGCAGGACATTTTTTTCCTGGTAATCTGATATGCAGAATTTGCAGAAGACCGCAAAATGCAACTAGGTTTCAGTTCACGATAAAACCATGCATCTTCAGATTTCACAAAGGCTGAAAGGAAGCCTAGGTTCTCTTGAAAAATTTCTATATCATCTCAAATTAGAATTTCATCTATGTTTTTTCCAAGGTTTGCAATTTGAGAAACAAAGATATGTTTCAGGTTTGTCTAAGCAACTTCACTGTACATACAGTGCTCTCTCAAATAGGAAAAAGCTACGTTTCAAAGAGAAAATTCACTTGAAGGGGCACAGCAGCATTGCATCATGAGGGTCACATCATTTTATATTCCTCTGGATCTTCCAGCTGACTGCACAAATGTTAAGCTGCTCAATAATTACACCAGGCAATCACAGACCTAATGAGGGCAGCAGCACTGACCACCTACCTGGCAGTAACCACCAGCTTTCTTTGGAACTGCCTGTACAGGCCTAAGGGGAAGCACAGTCACTTTGTCCTGACATTTATTGTTTTAATTGAAGATACATAAAACCTATTATGGGCAGCCCCATGTGTTCACTGAACAGATTTTGTGAACAAGAAGCATTTCAATAACAGCAAAGCAATTCATAGAGGGAAACACACAAAAAGGTACCTTTGGTATTTTTGTCTAAACAAAAGACTTCAGTTTGGGCACTCATCCAAGGCAGGGGAGATCCAAACAGCAGGACAAGCAGCACACCTGTATTAATGTACCAATGGCTCAGAGTTAAATACATTTTACACTTAGGTTGAACTCCATCTTTATCCCTTCACCAGCTGACTTCAAACGGTGACTTTTGGGAATTTCAGCCTTATGGAAGAGCTAGTCCTGCTAGCCTGAGTCTGTATAAATACCCAAAATGCTTCAGTCTTCTGCATTTACAAAACCAGTGTGTGCTTATCCTGGTATTAGAGTCAAACATACATGAAAAAAATCTGAGACACAACATTATTCTTTTACTTTATTTATAGGAACATTCAGTTTTGAAGACAGTTATTTGACAATTTTCAAAGTATTCAAGAACATTTCTAATGAAGAGAGCCTGATTATATTTTAATTATTTCCTGTTGCTAATCAGGGTGAGATACAAGCTCTTAATACAACGGAAGCTATCTTGAGATAGGGCAAGTGCTATCCAGATGCACAGTAGTCCTCAACAGTCACTATTCCCTTCAGCTTTATTTGTTTAGTGCTCCAGTAAACAAGTGGGACTTCAGTGGCAGCCCTTAAAATGGTCTTTTGGCACTTGGGTGGTAGCATATACCAGCATCCAGTTTGGTAAATTTTTTTATGTGGGTTATTTTTTCCCCCCTTTTTTTTCAGTTTCATCTTCAAAAATGTCAGGTGTGTCAGTCAGTCTAAATTAACTGTAAATCAAAACAAATACATGTGCTAAATATACATACTTACAGAAAATACAAAGCTCAGTAAAAAGACTTCAGATTCCAAGTCACAAAGGGAAGGGGAAAGGTTAATAAAAAGCCCTGAACAGAGGGGTCTTGTTTAGAACTTGATAATTATGTCAGTCAAGCATGGGCCACAATGACGTGATCTTTCAAACTTAAATTTCCATCTCCAAGTAAACAAAGCAATGCTTAGTTAAATGTAGAGGAGCAGCAAGCCTGTCTTTGTAAGAGGAACTAGTTAATAGGCTTCAGAAGAAATATGAAAAATACTTAGATTTTCTAGAGGATTCCAAAATTCCAGTTATAAAAGCCAGGAAACATTTGTTGTTGGAGTGTGCTATTATTGATACAATTAAACTTGTAAGAAATGCCAAGATGGAGTTTGTGACAGGGAACAGACGGTCTCCTGAACTGCATCAATCAACATGCATCTTGTCTTATACATATTGTGTGTAGGAAACTTACAAGAATTTTCTTCTGCTTATTTCCCCGAATCTCAAAGAAAAAAAAGAAAAAAGACAAAAAAAGAAAAAAAAAAAGTAGAAAGTATTACTGTGTGGCATCAATGGATGCTATGAAATATTTTTATTTGTGTAAGCAGCAACTTGGCCAACTGGAGTTAGAGCGAGTTCAATGCATTTTAAAAAACTTTCCTCCCAGTTTTTGGCAAGATTTGGCATCTCTATAGCTCAGCATGTAATGGTAGGTGCCCAGCTTGCCTGACTTTTGCCTAAACTATCAGTAAGCTCCTATATAAACTGCTTAAGCATAGCCCTTAATGTGCTCATTTCAGATTCAAGTTTACTTGCATATAACCTCAGTGGGTTTTTTCCCCCCCTCTTTACCGAATGTCTACTCAGGAACCGGAAGACATGAATTGTATGTGATCAAATTAAGATGCCATCTGCCTATGAACATTATGCTGTAATCAAACATTAACAACACAAAAAAAGCACTACCACCTCTATGACTCCGTGTGGTTTTCTAAGGATGCTCTTCCTTTTAATACACGTCAGGACTGTTTCAGACAGTACTTGTCAAATGGTGCTGGAGTAGGTCCAAAGCAGCTCCAAATATTTCAGGGCATCCATTAGCCTGCTACTACATAATCATACCGTGGTCTGCCATACTTTGTTTAAATCACCAACTCAAAAGCTTACCAACATCGGCTCCTTTAACTCTACAACACCAGAAATTAAAAAAAAAAAGAATCCCAAAATGTTGCTAAAAGTGTCAGCAGAGGGGGTGGAGTGGGGCAAGGGGCATCAGAAAGCAGTCCAGAGTTAAATTTGGTACCAGCTCCAACTGCTGATGTCAAGAGAAGCTGAATTGCAGCAGAAGCCCATCGGCTGAGCTTCCCAGGCAGCCTCAGACAGGGACAGTGGGAGGCAAAGCCAAAGGTGCAGTGAGCACCTGCAGCACTTGGGCATCTCCAGTGTGCATCCCCTGGCTTTGTCTTTAGACACAAAAGGCTGATGGCTTTTCCAAGCAAAGGCTTGCAAAGTTCTGAATCCTCTTCAGGTATTGCAAGAGGAAGACTTATCTGAAAGCTGAAGCTTCTGTTACAAGAGAAGCCAATGCCACTGCTTGCTGTGGCTATTCAGTTGTAGTTGAAGTTGTTTTCTACTTTCAGCTGACACTTTGTATTCTGGGGTCTTGACAGCAGCTTCTTCCACGCACCCCCGCCCCCCCCCAGCATTCTTTAAAGAACAGATTTTCTTAGTTAATTCAAAAAGACTGAATTATTTCCCAATACAGTAACTCAAACTACTTACTGTATAATCAATGCTTTTAGATACAAGTATCCACTGGGCATTTTATTTCACATAGATACCCATGGGGTCAATTACACTTGCTGTGCAAATCATGCACTTGAGTGTGATAAGTGACACTAGAAATTCAATTATTTTTGGCTTTCTAGATGAATCTTTGGATGGACTAGGGCACAGCTATGTGGCTAATTAATCTGTATACAGATCCCATGTTAAGCAGATGGTGAAACTTGGATGTGATTTCATAGTAACACATTTGAAAGTGACAATTCTAAATCTCTCACTTTGTCTCCAAACTGGCTTTGGGATAACCTACTATAACCTGCAACAATCATTTAAGTAGCATCAACATTCAAATTAACCAGATTCTTCCTGCTATTAGGACACATCTGAAACTGAGGAGCTTTCTAGACAGTGGTTACCTTTGGTTCATTTAAAATTGTTTCAGAAAACAGAGTCACTGCTTTGACAGAACAACATTTTTCTCTCTGTTTGCTGATTCGTAGCCCTACTATTATGTTATTATTATACTATACTTTATTATCACCACCAATCCTGCCTCAAGAAGGCAACAGGCAAGTAGTCTAAATATCACCTTCTCGTATAAGCAGGAGCTGTTTCTTCCAAGCTCTATTCCATGTTTGCCTTTTTTCTTGCTTACTCTACATCACTTATCACCTGAAAGTCAGGTGATTTAACCATCTGCAATGCCACATCATCTTCATTTGTCCAGCTATAATGAGAATAGCTGATGTTAACAAGTTTCCCATTTTCCACTTTGAAAATTTCTTGGAGTTAAACATAGACACACCACATCCCTCAAGCTGTTATAGAACATGAAAGAGGAGAAAAAGAATTCAGCAACACTGAATCTCAAACATTTCCATATAGAGTTGAAAATTAACTAACACTGTCCCAAGAAGCCAGAGCAGAAAGGCAAGAGACAAATATGGAACAAAATAGAACCTACTCTCCATCTTACAACTGCATTAGGTATTTTCTTGTTAATAAAGCCCTAACTAGGTGTATTAGTGAGAAATAATTTAGCCAAGAATACAAAAATGGAAATCCTAGGGAAGAGACTACCACCTCTCCCAGCTGCAAAAAAGAGACATATGAGATGATTGAACAAAGAAAAACCCTAAGGATGTAGAAGGAGCAAAGATATAGGGAAGGGATAGGAGACAGACAACCTGCCAAATTAACAGAAACAAGTAGGCATTTTTAAGATGCCTGACATCTTTTCAATGTGAAATACTTTCATTACTAATCCTCAATGGAACTGAATGAAACACACTGTGAAAAACTCCCTTTTAAACAACAGAGGCAAGAAGAACTTGCAAGTTCTGATTTATACCACTGAGTGTACAAAGTCAGAGGACACCAGGGGCTTTGCTGGCTGATCAAGTAACAATCCCACAGTGAGAGATTCTGGAAAACCATATTTCTGTCCACACAAACCTTGGTAATGGCCACACCAATTCTAGAAAATTAGAGACCACTCAATTTTGTTATATGCAGTAGACACATCTGTGCCTTATGACTTAAGGTGTGAAGTCCACCCAAGAAGAATTCAGGGCAGGGGGAAGTGCAAAACAGATGGCTTCTTCTTAGTTAAAGGTAGTGGGACTTCTAAGAACCAATCTTTTAGTAGTCAATTTTAAAACTTCTTGAAGAACCAACACAAAACACATCTAAACAGGTGAGACGTTTTGCCTTGCCCAATATTTGTTTTTTTTCCCCTACTAAGGCAGGGTCATTAGCAGTATTTATGGCCACAGGAAATCCATCCAGATGAAAGTAAGCAACACAGAGATGTCACAAGCACTACTAACAAAGCACTGTACTCTGAAACAGTGTGTTCCTTCTTCTGGCCATCTTTTGTCTATTTGCTTAGACTAGCTGGATAAACCAATCAACATTTGATGCTATCCATCAATCTGAATTTTAAAGCTAATACAAAGACATTTTATTTGCCCATAGCCATTTCTCTCTTACCTCCCAATTCACATCAAAGAAGCAAAGAACTTTGTTAATTGTGGGATTAAAGTCAGGCTCCTTCAGTTTTTATGCTTAATAGGAGCAGTCACATCAGTGGCTGAAGTCTGGTCTTAAAAGAGCCAGGTTAGTCGATCATAAGACAAAAATCCAACTGCTCTACGTTTTATCTACCACACTTGACAAGGAATGAACCTTTTGCCACAAATAGTGCCTAAAAGCAATTATTCCCAAATTATGATGGCAGTTCATAAAACTTACGTGTATCTCTGAATTCTTTTTCTTGAGAGTACAAAACACTATGGTGACAGTAGAGACCACACTTGGTTAGGTGTTTGCCTCTCCCCTGACCAGCCAGAAGGCAGGGCTGAAGCATCTTTTGTGGGTACACTGCTCCTACAACCTCCTACTGCATACAGCCATACACCAGCAGGAAAAGTGTCATTTTCCGGAGTTTGTTATAAGCTGAACTGGGTAAACAATACTGGCCCAAATTATTTTGCTGTCAAGGAATGGAGCTATTCAAGCACAGAATATCTGAAGTCATACAGAGGACTATAAGACTTCTTAATAGGACAGGCAAGATGAAGTGACAGGGAAAGTGAACCTGCAGGCACACCTTCTTAGGAACAGGATCTAATGCAGCAACACCATTAGAAGTAATAATTCAGAGATCCAAGACAGTAATAAACAAATAAAATCTAACATTGGGAAAAGCACTACAACAACAAAAAAGACAGTGGAATTTTTTATAGCATACCTTAAACTTCTTCCTCTGACAATCAGTATTAGAGAAGTTATTTCCTGTAAATCTCTCTTAGATAATAAGTCTAATTTAACCTAGTATATTTCAAAATGGAATATAATAAATCTGTGGCTAAACTCAGTCAAATTGAAATGACGCTTTAATATATTTAACATACTCTAAGCATTCTTTGTGTAGCCCTGCACAGAAATTCAAATTTATCTCAGTTCATGAGGAACCTGGAGTCTACTTGATTTCCAACTTGGTCTCAAAATAGTGAGGTAAATTCCGATTTACAGTCTTGATTACTAGTCCCACAAAGGGCAGAGGAGTCACAGTTTGACTTCTACGCTTTTAAATACAATTTATTTTCCAATGACAATTGAAGAATCCAGATTTAGATATAGCATGAAATCAACTCAAGTAAGATCACAAAACAAGTATAGAAAAGATTTCACTGAGGGGTTGTCAGTGCAGATTAAAATGCCTAACACATCCTACTTGGGTTTCTGACATTGTTTGAATAACTTCTACTAACATTCACAATGCATTTTTTGTGCATTTTCAATATAATTTAGCTAAAGGTATAAAGCTATTCACCAAGAATAATGCCATACCTTTAAAAAAATACAGAAATATCACATCTTTACCTTCTGTCAGAAAGTCAAACCCAGTCTCCCAATACTCTGGACATATACCACAGGTGGACAAAAAAAACCCAGGCCACCTCCCATAGGGCAATCAAGCAGCTAACTATCACAGACCTTTTTTTTTTCACCTGGAGCTTTAGCCGTCCTCGTCAGCAACCTCTGAAGTGACCCAAGTTGTCAAAACAATTTCATCTGCTCTGCAACTACTTGTTGGTCCAGCACTCACTCACCCTTCACACAACACAGTGGTTCAGATAGAGTAGTTTCAGGTCTGTGGCATTGAAAAGTTACTGTAATACATTTTAATCACCTTTGTAACAACATAAAACCTGAACTTGCGTCCCTCAGAGGAGGAAAGAAGAAAGAAAAAGGTGAAGAAATTTGCCAGAAAGTAGGCAAAGCTAACAACTCTGAAGGTGAAAACCTTCCCTCCACTCCTCATGAATTATCACACCTTTTTATTGGGCTCTCCTTGAGCTGGATACACAATACATTAGATCATTTGTGACTGAACAGTGGTAGTCCTTTAATAACGTCTCATTAAGTGTTTCCTTTCTTTCAGTAGCACAATTTCTTAGTTTTCATTTATATTGTACCCATGACGACTTTGGACTTACTCCAAACATTAAATCTTATGATTAGACTGCCTTGTAGAATTTAGAGATACTTGGGTAGAGGACAATTTACATTTACCAGTGCTAGAGATGTGAATTACTAATCTTCCTCTCCTTCCCTACCTCCCTCACCAGTGATTCTGGGTGTTCAGTTCACCCAAGTGCTGGATTTTCACACAGTACTATATGCTTCTTGTTATGTAAGGCAAATGTTGAAAGGACTTCAGCATGCAACACCACAATATTCCAAAGCGGTACTGTTAGGAAAAAACACATGCTCTGCATTTACAACCACAGAAGAAATATATTACCCAAAAAGTGGATGCATTTTTCCATACCTTAAGCAATCTTAAATCTAAAAAAAAAAAAAGAAAATTTTATATTTTGAATGTTTTTATTCCAATCAAAATACAAATACAAGCATTTGAAAATGTACAAAAATAAAAAAGGATGTTTTCTACATCTCAAGAAAGCAGATCAAACTTACTTCTATATGTACAATCCTTTCGGTGAGAAATGCTAATCAGCAGACATTTTTTCTGTTCTCTTCTGAGCATTCTACACCAAATACCCTCCCCCAAAATCCAGCCACACTTAAAACTAAAAGCAACATTTCAAAAACCTAATACACTACACGTCCCTGAACAGATTACAAAGAAACCATTTCTCAGGTAATAAACCTGTAGGTGATAATGTATTTCCCTAATGACTTTAGGGCAAACTACATCCTGATCGGTAGTTTGCAAATCAAGCTTTCTGTAGTTTGTTGATATGTAACTTGGACAACAAAGTTGGATTACATTTTTCTTTTTTCAGCTATTTTTACACATTAAAAAACCAATTATAGCTTTGTTGATAGCATTCTTCCTTTCTCCCTCCTTCCCCCAAAGTTTTAACTCTTCAAAAAAAAAAAGAAGTGTCTGCAAAGAAGAATAAAAAGCAGTAGAAGAGGTCTGAACCCAAAATAATTGTGTTTTGCATCATCTGCCAACATTAAAGGGACTGAAATGATCACCCGCTCAATACCACATTGAACTAATGAATGCAGAGGAAGCATTCCCACAGCAACAGTTTTGAACCACTCTATAATGTATATTCAAATATTTTTGGTATCAAGTTTTGCTCCGTAATATTGATCAAATTATCTGAAGCAGCATCGTTCATCTCAATGTTCTGTCTTTTGTTTGGCCAAGACACTGTTTTCTTTCCATGTTCTGACAGCTGATGCTTTTTGGAGCTGCAGTAATGTAAGGATAGGTGAGGCAATGCTCATGGAAAGAGGTAGCCACTTAACTAACATTATGGAAAAACATTTTTGGGGGACACAAGCCCTTCTTCACGTCCCAAATACAGGAGGAAACCTAAAAATTGAAACAGTTGCCCAATTTACAGGAATGTGCCCAGTTCCTTCGAGAAAAGCAAGGTGACAGTGCTTCAAAGATAGCTCCCAAGAAACAGCTTTTCTCCAGCCTTTTTCTTTGCCATTCCTTCACTTGTCAACTTCAACCACATCATTTAACAGAAAGCTGCTTAGCAAGAGAACAGCTGATACCTACTTCTACTGTGTCCAGAACACAGGCACCCAAGCCATAATCTTCTAGCTGCTACCTGTAACAAGCTAGAAGCATTTAGTTTACCTGGCCCTACTGTGGACAGGGATCTCATTAAGTTGTCCTGTGATGGAGATGAATGCAGGCTGAATACAGGTTTAACAATGGCCTTCTACCTGCAGCACACTTACCTACGTTAGCTTTCAATTCTGCTGCTTCTACAGCTTGACTCTTACCTCTAAAAAGATCCAAACATCTGCAGAGAAACACACTAATATCCCAGAAGTAATGTTCAGTTCTGTACAACAGCTAGTTCAGCATGACACAGCCATTCTTAACATTTTGTACTTCAGGTCAGCTGACCGAAAATCATCATTCTGTACTTTCGTGTATATGTACTTAGAGAATACACAAGTCTGTTAAGTTTCTCTGGCAAATTGTAGACACAACTCATTTTTCTGCTGTCTTAAAATATTTCAAGATTGTCCTGTCAGCTCATTTCAGCATTAACACATTATATACGTATTTTTTACTTGCTAAATATTTACTTTTTAGTCCACAGGAGAACTTATATTTCTAGAAAGATCCTGAGCATGTTTTTTAACCATTACCACAGACACACAAAGATTCATGTGAGTAACATCAGGACATTCTCCAGTTACCTCACACTAGTGGTTAAGATTAAAGGATAGTGCTGACAAGCATTTGAAGTTAACTCAAGCTTTTCTTTTCTTGCTAAGACATAAGAACACATCACAAGCAGTTTTGTTGCAAACTGAGAAAAAAAACAAGGAATGTATTTATTACCAAGGAAAATAAACTCTGCAGCATTTAAAATAGGAGTCATACTTGGGAAAATGGCTAAATAGCAGTTTAAGGGTAAGATGTAGCTTCACAAGACACTTACAGAAAGTTCTGTCTGCCTAGTCATCTACCTCCTTCAACTAAGTTTCATATAGACCTAACTGTAAAACCAAACCCAGCAACAGGCAGAATCAATAAACTATAAAAAGCTTTTGATGTAAAGGCAATTGATTCACTTTTAACAAGGTGGGAAGACAAACAGTGTAGTTTATGGAACAGCCAGTCAGTATTTGAGAGGTAGTCTAGTTGTTCATTTGACTGAGAGAGGTAGAGCTAGTTGAGAAATCAATAGCTAAGGCCAGTCAAAATCATAATTATCCCAAGTTTTCTAAGATGGAGAAAAATGCCTCAGCCTGAGACTGCTAACGTCACAAGGGATTCAGTTGTCTTGCTCATATTTTTTCACTTTTACATAGGTAAGGTTATTGTAAAACATCCAGAGAGAATGATCTCAGAGACAGCCAGCGAAAAAGCTTAACTATATTTTGGCATCTGCCAATCAATTAATTTAGGTTATACATCTTATGACTGCGAAGGTTAATAAAGCTAAGTGGCTCTCCTCTTTGGGCAGGTCGATATTACTACAAAAACACAGACATATCAAAGACTAGAGGCAAGTTAAGTCTCAAATTCCATATGGTTTACCTACATAAAATTCTCCAAACAACTTCTTCACACATGGAAAAAAAACCCAATTATTTTAGAGATGAAAGCCAACAAGACATGACGGTCATACACTCAACAGGTAATAAAACCTTTGTTAAAGACATCTGGGTACAGAATCATACATAATGCTCCCTTGGATTGATGTAGACTCTTCCAGGTCCTGAGTTCTGTGGATATCTGTTGCTCCAATTTTTGTAGTAAGTTTGCTGATAAACAGGATACATAGGCTGAAGACCCTCTTGTTCCTGTGGCTCTTCAGCCTCACAAGTAACTTGCCTTCCATTCACAGCTTTCTAAACACACACAAGGAGTAGTAAGTTTCATAGTTCATGTACATAACTTGCAATTCCTATTCTTGGTAAAGCTTTAAGCAAAATCAGAGATGCATGATTTCCAAAACAATCCTATGAATAAAGAAATGGGAACTTAAAAATTCCACTAACAGACAGAGTTAACCTTAAATGTTTGTTTCAAAGGAAGTTGGACTTTAAAGCTCAATAAATCTAAAGAGCAAATCACCAACTACGAAAATGTCTGTCAACACTCCTCTGCTTTATGTTACTCACCAAAAAATGAGATCTGGAGTGTTTAAGTATTTAAATTAGTCAGCAAAATACTGTAGGATATTAAAATGGTACTGCCACTTTCCACTTAATCCACACATCCAACAGTTATTGACCAGGATGGAAAAATATTTTTGTGTTCATGAAAAACAACATTATAAGCTTATTTTATGGAATAAGATTAAAATCAAAGCTTCAATCAGGAATTCAAGCCATCTTATTATTTACCATGTGCTGCAAGTTTCCAGCATCTTTCTCTCTGTACTGGCTCTGCAAAGCAAAATGTTCTTTCTGAAAGAAGAAAAGTTACAGGGGAAACAAGTCAAGATTCAACACTGCAGAACAGATTTGGTTAATACAAAAACCATCGGTCATCCCAAAATACACTCTGCCTTAGGAAGTGTCTTAACTCATTATCATTCAGAATCCTTCTTACAATCCAATGGCTGGTGGAAAAAAGAAGAGTATCGGTCAGGGTCACCTGTCCCAGCTGTGTTCCCTCTCCCAATATCTTGTCTCCCTCCCAATCTCCTATGCACACCCCAAGCCCATCTGCTGGCACGGCAGTACAAGAAGCAGAATAGGTCCTGATGCTGTGCAGCAATAAAAAACATCCCTGAGTTATCAACACTGTTTTCAGCACAAATCCCAAACATGGCCCCATACCAGCTGCTACAAAAAAAATTAGCTCCACTCCAGCCAAACCGCCCACTGCAGGAGATGAGGTTCAAGACCATCTAAGGAATCTGGAGGTGAACAAGTTCATGGAACCTGACGAGATATATTTGCAGGCTCTGAAGACACTTTCACAGGAAGTGACTAAGTTACTATCCATCCTATTTTAGAAGTAATGGTAGGCCAGTGAAGTTCCCAGCGGCTGGGAAAGTGGAAATAAGACCCCCCCACTTCTAAAAATGGAAATAAAGATGACCTGGGGAACTACAGGTCAGTCACACTTCAGTGCCCAGCAAGATGAAGGAGCAGACTGTCCTGGAAACTGTGTTAAGGCATATGGAAAATAAGGAGGTGGTTGGTGACCATCAACATGATTTCACTAAGTGAAAATTGAGCCTGACAAATTTAGCTGTCCATGACAGGATTATAGTGTTGGTGGATGAAGGAAGAGCAACGGATGTCACCTACCTGGACTTGTGCAAAGCATTTGATGCTGTCTCACATGACATCCTTGTCTCTAAACTGAGGAGACATGGATTTGATGGGTGGACCACTCAGTGGATAAAAAATTGACTGGACAGTCACACTCAAAGAGATGGCTCATCAGTGGCTCGACGTCCAAGCAAGGACCAGTGACAAGCGTCATTCCTCAGGGGTCTGTATTAGGACCAGTGCTGTTTAACATCTTTTTGGTAACGTGGACAGTGGGATCAAGGCACCCTCAGCAAGTCTGCCAACGACACCAAGCTGTGTGGTGTGGTGACACACTGGAGGCAAAGGGATGCCCTTCAGAGGGACCTTGGCGGGCTTGAGAGGTGGCTCTGTGTGAACCTTGTGAAGTTCAACAAGGCCAAGGGTAAGGTCCTGCACCTGGGTCAGGGCAATCATAAACACAAACACAGGCTGGGCAGGGAAGTGACTGAGAGCAGCCCTGAGGAGAAGGACTTGGGAATGGTGGTGGTGGGTGAGAAGTTACTTCATGCAGAAGTGTTGAAATCTCCCTTCTTTCAAATTTATTTTTTTCTTCACCATTATGATAGAACAACTTCATCTGTGAAATGGGCTGTTTCCAGACATCCACCAACTGCCTGAGTTAGTGGACAATCTAAACCACACCAAGCAATGCCATCTAAGAGTTATGATTTAGGGTATGGTTTGTCCTGTGGTATCATCACTCCTAATTAAGTTCTTCCTTTATGCCACACTTAGTATAGGGGCACAATAGGCTAAAGCAACATCTTTGCACAATTGCATATATTTTTTGTTTTGCAATTCCTTCTTTTACCAACAGTCTCACAGTGGTAGCAACACAAAGTAGCTAGGTTGCTGGTCTTTGTGCAGAAGTCCCTTCACAACAAGTATTCATACAGATAGGTAACATTTGCAGTGGTCATACATCCATATTCTTACCTTCAAAAATTATTTTGAAGAGAACCCAGTCTCAGTAATGTTTCATTCTTTCTTACTTTCTCCTCCTTCCCCTTAACATTTTACCCTTCCACATTTGTTTAGTTCAAGTTTTGAAGCAATTTTGAGTTAAGGTTTAATATGACCCCCAAATGCATTGTAAAATTACTTAAAAAAATCATATAATAATTCCTACCTTCTCCACTCCTCCAACATATATTTATAATAATTCCTACCTTCTCCACTCCTCCAACATATATTTTTCACCATCTTCACAGGTCTATTTTTCCAACTTTAGTTTGTCAAACTCTTTGTCTTGTAGACACTTTTGTGTCTTAAGGACACTTCGAAATTCCATTTCAAAGTGTCCTCTCCCACCCTTAAAGTCACACTGCTTTTGGTTCTCAAGTCCTAAAATGCAACCTGCATTTCTGTGATTTACCACTTAGCAGGCAGCATTGCTCTTTCATACCTGAGCTAAGAGCATAAGTTCACACACAAGAAGGTAAAACACAGATGGGGAACAAGAACAGTCCCATCTCCACGAAAAGCTACTGTTCTTTAAACAAACAAACAAAAAATCTGCTAGTTTGAGAATTTCTACCAACAGTGGATGTGGGCATGATTTAGACACACACTGGAAACCAGAATGGCAAATTCCAGTCAGTTCATTTATTCAATTAGAACTGTAAGGCAAAGGAAATAATCTCACATGGCATGAAAAGACAACACCTTTGCTAGATAATGAAATTATATAGTTTATAGTCATGGAGAAAGTGACAGAACCAAAATAATCAGATTCCATCAAACAAAACTGGTGCTGAGCTACATAGTCTGTGTCTTCCTGCATGGAAACAATCTGGGGTTCTGTGCTTGGATTCCGAACAGAAGTTTGCACTGTCTTGCCATTACATTTTGTAGAGTTTCATAAAACCTTGGTTTTACTCTGAGAATTCTCCTTCTCAAACAGTTCTTCAAAAGCCTAAAACCAATTATCTCACCAGAAACTTCATCTTACATTTTCTGATCCTTTCCAATTTAGAAATTCCATTACAAAGGCATCCACTAACAAAAACAGCTTGTGCCTTGTTCTAACCCCTATCTGGTAATTTTTTTTTTCCTATTGCAAGACCCTTTATCAATACAGATAATTTTATCTATGCATTTTTTGTGCTCTCTTCCATTCAATCTTGTTTGCCTAAACAGTTCTTTGGTCTGAGGCAAATGATAACAATAATGCTTCCTTTTTCATCAAGGAAGAGATATTCCCACCTGTATGAAAAGCATTAGGAAAAGAACTAGAAGAGTGCAAGAGAGCCATAATCCGTAAATGAATCAATATTATACTGGGTTTAAGGGTTCCATGGCTGATGTTTTCAAATTTGATTCAGAAATATCATCATTTGGTAAATTGTGTTTTATGCTTTTAATGGTGGACAACTTCATCTTTTTCTTTCCTGTTTTGATCAGTAATACAAATATTACAGTTAAAGAACTTTGGTTGGCTAAATAAGTGAGGCACTCTTCCAAGCTGCAAAGTCAGTCTTCTCATGGCCAGACCTACCTACTGGGCTGCATTTCCTGTATCCCACTCTTACTCCTGTTTCTACAGAAGAGCCCTGTTAAATTCTGAATCCTTCAACGACTCTGAATGTTGCACTGCATTGTACAAAACATGTTTTTTCTCTTTCCCCCAGAAGCACCTGTCAAGGTAATAGTAACTTCAGTTCTTTCACACTGTCAAAGACTGCCTGTCTCAATCACGTTTAGAGGAAAGTAAAGAAGTTTTTGCTTCTTAGTACTATATTGTTTGAAACAGTGAAGCTAACTCTAAAGATTCCAAGGACTGCTGGAACTAGTGCACCCTCTTTCACTCCTGTTTTAAATACTATGCAATAGAAAAATTCCTCTTTAAGCCACTGGCATTCTTCCATTGCTCAACTTCTTCCTGATTCGCCTCAAAAACTGCGTTGCCGAGCAGAGATTCCTTTTTTACCAAGGACGTAATCTTCAGGCTGCTCACCACTCTTTTACATTACATGTAATAAATAGTTCTGAGTAACAGAGCAGTATTTTCATGACAATGATTATTAAAAGGACACCCAGACAAAAACAATAGAGCTCTTGACAAAAGAGTTGACAAAGATGAACTTACAGTCTTCATTAAATAAAACTATATTGTCATTTTTTTTCCATAGTATTCCTATGTTTTGGACTTTTGCCTCACTCTTTTAGGGCCATAAGTGAACCAGTGTTTCCCAGTTCTGAGGTGATTCACATGAATACATGAATTGGTATCTGCAAATACCAGTACACAGAAATTATGAGTACTCAGTTACATAGTACTTGTACATACTGGTAGCTCATTATTAACACTAGCACGTAAATGATAACATATATTTAAAGTAAACTTAAAGCTTCCAAATCTCAAGAAGCACCCGTGAAATACACTGGCTATCCAGTATGATCATAGGTCTACAATATTTCCCTTAATTTTAATACTATCACCTACTGACTCAGATATGCATAAAATTAGTTAAATACTGACTGCTGGGATACAAACAGGACAATTTCAGCATCATCAGTTGAATCTCGAATACTCTACAAGATCAAAAAAAAGCTATTGTCCATGATTTGAACAATAACAGTACAGATGATTGAAAAACTTGCACATTATTTATAACAATTTACCAGAATCAGCCTAAATTGAATCAATCCACTTTCAGTTCTAAGTTATTGTGAGTATGCAGAAGACACCATTTAAATTCACTCTTCTTTACTTTGCACCTTTATGCAGCCTATCATTTTTACTCAGACTGAACTGATCATCTATTGTGGTGGCCAAAGCAGTGACACTTCCCCTACAGTTGTTTTCAGCATATCCAGAAGTTTACATCTGAACTCCCAGTGAGAGGCTCACCTGCTTCTCGTTCATGGTAGGCAAGGCAGCATTTGGAACATCAGGTAGCACAGTGGTGAGTACAGACATTTAGTCACACAGGACCAGACGTCCTGACAGGCTGCTAACTTGTTTCTTTTGCCTCTTTACAGCTATCCAAATGTTGGCTTGTTACACCAAAACAATGCAACCACTCACTTCTTGGCTAAAGCCAGTATTTTGACATTTATTTCTGTTAGATAACATGAAGCTCTTGGCTCAAGCATAACAGAGTACATACTGATTAGAGGCAGTATCAGCTAGGAAGACAGCCTCCAGCTCCAGTTCTTTTCAGTTCTGGAGTTCCGCAGAGAGAAAAAGACAGGTACACTAACAGTGTTATGCCAACACTGTCCACTTCCTAAATAAAGCCTAGTTAACACCTAATGTGAAAAGGAATCTTTCTCCTCCCAAAACAGCTTAAAACTCTCTTTATCCAACTTGAGGACAACAAATATTCAATTCAGTCTCTTTACAGTTTTTTCTCTATTTACAAAATACATTTTCATGAAACATTTAATTAACCATTCCAAGACTACAGTCAGCTTCAGCCTAAGTTCTTTAGTACCCATCAACAGAAGCCACAGTAAGCACAACCCAGAAAGAATTCAAAGACAGTGAAGTTCTGAACAGGAAAGCAGTAAGATACACACCCTCTTATGTCTACCTCCTTTATAAGTAGCTCTGTAAAGGACAAATAATTGCATTTCCTAATGTTGTCATTTTGCCATCTAGCAGCACTACAGATGCACAAATACCACAACAGACCATATCTTTTGATTCTATAATGAAGACAATATTTTTCAAATGCTTTAAGCAGGAATATTAGCAGAAGAATGATTCATCAAAAATTGCAATTGTTGAGTACTGTAGTGACAGAAGAAATAGCTAAGATGCCCAACCTGAGCACAGAAAAGCACTGGTTCTTCTGTGTCATCTTTGGTGCTATACCACCTTTAAGGTAAAAAGATGAAAACCTATAATTCTTTATGCCAACAAAATGTTTTCTACCTTCACAATGTTATAATAATCAGGCTGGTACTAAAAGCAGCAATGGATCTCACAATAGTTTGTTGCTTCACTCAGCAACAATATACGCAAGTATTACTCATTATACTGTTTACAACATAAGGAAAGCTTTTATCAGCAACTGATATTTGGTGAGCTTTAGTAACCATCAATCACAAAGAAAATCTACAAGAATATTTTCAACGTTATTAAGAACTCCATCAAAATCCTTCTCAAAGTTAGGTGAATATTTTTTTTTTCCCCTCTACAAGAAAGGACTCTTATAGGTCGTTAAAGCTGCAAAGATACACCATAGTATCAGAAAAATGATATTTCTTATAAACAAATGATTGCACATCAGTGGTTAGAATCACATTATTTATGCTATTTACTAACGATGGAACAAAAATTTCACTAAAAACAATTACAATCTAATTCTTACAAATACTCATAGGTGATGGAAGTTTTCTTCAGTGTAAGCAGAAATCTAAAAAAATCTGACTGACTAATTTGACATAAACACACACACAAGACACTTCAGGGGCCATGGGCAGGATCTATAGTTTTCATTAGCTGACTGGATTATTATATGAAGTTGAATAATTAATAATATTAGCTTAAGGCATCTCTCATAAACAGATCTCCTCTATAATGCCTAGTGCAAGAGAAGCTGGAATTCACCTGGAGTTTCCCAAGCAGTCCAACCCACCTCAAAACCATGCCGTAAGGAAGAATGTAGCCCTACCCTTCCTTGCTCCCCACTTATTCAAACCCTTTCATTTGCTAGAATCAGCTTTCCAATGTGACCTCTATGAGCCTGTTTGATCAGACTACACACACACAAACACTAAATGCTGGTAAAAATTTTTTTTGCCTATTGCTGTCTTGCTTGGACAGCATTACTTTAGATGACAAGAAGCTACCCCTGAAAGCACACTAAAAATTCAAGTACTTGTCACAAAATTAGTATGGGCCTTTTGTTGCTGGTAAACGCAAGAAGAAAAGATAAAATTAGAAGTTACATAACTGCAAGTATTTAAAAGTGATTTAGTGATCTTCAGCAAGAATCAAACCCATACTTTGGCAAATTAGCCATGTCAAAGCCCAAATTCCAATATATCCCCACCCTTCAAACGTTAATAATTCAAAAGAATGGCAGTTGTTACTAGCAAGGGAGCTGATGATGAGGTCACTTTTTAAGTTTACCAAGCATACTTTTTCCCCCTTACAAAGACTGTTTTATAAAGCTATGTATATTCTCTCACCACAGAATTTCAACTATAGGTTTTTCTAATTCAAAAGGAACTGTGCCTGTCAAACGCTGTTAGAAATACAAGATGATCTGTCTACCAGTCTCCTGATCTCTAAGGATGATTTTAACATTACAGATAAGAGATCTGGATATCACATATACAGGGAAACAGCTTGGTTGTGAAACAATTGAAAGGCTCCATATATCACCAGGAAAGCAAAATCAGGCCAAATTAACATAATAAAGCAAAGTTAACACTTTCCTTAAGTCAATTTAAGATGCATATAAACACTTACTCACCTGAAGCATAGTTTCCTTCTGTGGTACTGAGAATGTTCTCTCCTCAAATGAGGCTGGTTTGTGAGTGGGTGGAAGATCAATCCTGCAGTAAAGAAAGAATGAAATATGACACATCATGTTTGTGAAGTCCAATTGAACTGTCAGATATTAACTGCCAAATCACCCAACACTCAGTACTCACGGACAAACACCTTTCAGTCAGCAATGACTCAGATATGACATACTGTAATGGAACACGTCCACCACTGGCTATAATTCAGCCACATACTTTTTGCAGAAAAGCACCACCTATAATTCGTTATTTATTCCATACTGTGTTAAGCAGACTGAACCTCCCTCCATACACTCCAGCTAAGGAGGATTAGAGACTACTGGTATCTATCATAGTTTCTAAGTTATGACATAGAGCTTGAACAACATTTTTTACTACAGCCTTTCCTTAAAAAGCATTTGAGAAAGCCCTACTATCAATTCTTACATGCAAGACTTTTTCTATTGTAACTTTCTCAGTGAAAACAAATGGTTATAAAAGATTTTAAATGTTTAAGACCATTCATATAAATGTGCTTCAGATACAGAATTTAAGAGAAACACACAAGAAAACAGCATTTCTAACCATGTTAAAAATTGTTCAAAAGAAGACTCTTGACTCATCTTGCTAGCTCAATGCAAATGAGGAAACTCATTTTATGCTAAAGGCTCTAAGTTATTTTACTCTACTTATCATTAACTATATGTACAGACATGAGCAACATTTCAATTTCTCATTCAGATTAAGTGTTAACTGTATATGGGATGTGAGAAGACTCATATTTACAGATATTCAAAGCCCTTGTCACTTTTTTATGCATGTTTCAAACAGGATCTAGACATCATCCACTTTAAATGACAAAATCTTTTCTGACTTTTTTAGTTTCTTTCTTTTTTTATTTGATCACATTGCATGCTGAATAAAGTAAACTGCATGCATGTCTGTGCCAGAGACTTGAAGAAACAACCAACATTCCAGAAAGCACAAGTAGTCAGTAATTTCTAAGCACGTATCTGTGGGAGTTCACTTAATTTTACAAACATATCAGGATTCATTTTAGGGGGCCTTCCCGTCTGCAAAGCATGGACAATTTACTTTCAGGTTAGACCTACAGTTACAACAAACTAGCAGTCACTGGCATCAGTCAAGAAGGGACTCTCCTTTGCCCTCCAGTTAAATCCATGAGTAGTTTTCTTTTTAAAAAAACCAAACTTCTCAAGAGATAAAGCATTAAATTACCTCTGAAGTTATTCTTACCTTTCTAATTTCTTTTTCAGAAATGCAAGTGTGATTTCACCTGTGTCTACTCTGAAAATAGAGCCCTGAAATTATGAAAGCTGAACTAAATTAAGTCAGACACTTAAATTCCTGTATAGAACAAATGCTTTCTGCATATTGCTTTCAACTGAATAAAAAAAGAAGTCCAACACATACTCACACTTTGTCAAGATAGGCTGGCCTTTTCTTCCTTGGGGTCAGCAGCACTGTCACAAAGATGGTAATGATAAAAAGAGCAAGGACTGCTCCAATCACAGCCCCTGCTACAGCAACAGAAGATGTCTGCTTAAAGGGCACATCTGCAATGTGATAGCATAGATTACAACTTTAAGAAGTTCATATACTTTCAACACTCAGATAAGATACTTCTGCGTTGTTCTGAGAAATGCTTCTTTCCACCACCAAACAGAAAGCCTTGTCCTGCACTAGCACTTCTGCAGTATTGCCTCAACTTACCCAACTAAAAAACTGCGGGAATTAAGAGAATTCGTGAAATCAAAACCTGATTTCAAAAATTTCATCGACTACTTTTAGTAAGTACTAGCAGTATGCTTTCCTTCTCAAATTCAATGTAAGATGACATTACAAAACATGGTTTGCACTTACATGAGCTAACAAGGTGTTAACTCAAAAACCTGGGCAACTATGCTTTATTGACAATCTTTCTTTAAAGACACTTAGGTCTCCAGAAAGCAAAAAAGAAAAACTTAAAATCAGGGTAAAAACCCCCATATACTACTAGGAGCAATGAACAGGCAAATGAACACTAAATACTTGGCTTACACTTATCAAAGCAACCCCTAAGACCACCTATCATCTTTAGGACTTCACATGTCAAGCTACAAGAAAGTAATTTTCATAAATAAATTTTAATAAGGGGAGAGAAAAAGCTGTGTTTTTTTCCTTTTAAAGCATTTTTATTCTGACCTTAGCATTGTCAAATGCAATGCTGAACAACTCTCATACTGAATTAACATACTTGTCAGTCTTTAAAGGCCACTCCTTTCACTATGTTTAGAAATCAATTTTTAAGTCTCAAAACTGAGAAACCTGCTAACATACTTTAACTTAAAATCATCAGTGCTTCAAACTTGCACCAACAGGCTGGAACAATTGGAGCAATTCATGTCAGCTGCACTAAACACCTACAAAATTTAGACAGCATACATTAAGTAATGCTCTGATTTACATTGATTACTGAATCATAAAATTTAACAGCAAAGAAATTGAAAATTAACAGTCGTATACCTGCAACATCTTTCTAAAGCAGTCTACTTCAGCTATTATCCAAATGCAACACAACCATTCTCTATTTAATCTCTTATTGAAAGAAATTTTGAGAGCCTCTTCAGCTGCGTGTTCTATTCACAGATAAAAACCCTGAAACTATACAATACGATTTACTAGTTCCTCAGATTTCCAATGTTGTTCTGCCTATATGCTGGAAAGATAAGCAAAATCCCTCAATTAAAAAAAAAAAACCACCAAAATACAACACTTGACTTGCACTCCAATAAAGCAATTCCTGTCCCCTCACTGCTTATGAAAGATCTGACATCGGTATTGGTCTGGGATCACGCTCACAAAGGTATATTTAAGTAACTTGAAAAAAACAGAAAAAAGCTTTTTTTTTGTGACTTCTTTAACGTTAAGGAAAAAAGTCCAAGTAACAACTTGCAGAAGCTCCTTCGCTCCTCAACATGAATGCAATGCACCACCTTCAGTTTACACAATGGCGTTCCTGGCATAAACTCCACGTGTCCGTCAGATACCAGCCTGGACACTATAAACTGTTCTGGCTTTGGCTGAGACAGAATTAATTTCTTCTCAGGAGCTGGTATAGTGGTTTGGATTCAGCGTGAGAATAATGTTGATAACCCACCCATGTTTTGGTTTTTGCTAAGTTGTGTTCATTTTAAGTCAAGGACTTTTATTTTGTGTGTGTGTGTCTCACGTTCTGCCAGTGAGGAGCTGCACAAAAGAAAACTGGGAGGGAGTATAGTTGGGACAGGTGACCTGAACTGCCCAAAGGGATATTCCACACCACAGAATACCATGCTGAGTATATAAACTGGGGAAATTACCCAGAAAGGAGTATTCTGCATCACCTTTTTGTTTTTTCTCCCCTTTCATTATCACTATTAATTACTATTATTATTATATTTTACTTCATTTTCAATTATTAAACAGTACCTATCTCAACCTACAGGTTTTATTTTTTATTCTCCTCCCCATTCCACTGGGGGGCAGGGAAAGCAAGCAGTTGTGTGGTGCTTAGCTGCAAGCTAGGCTTACACTACAACACAAGTATAATTCATAATTTTTCCTGAAGAATGGGCACATGAATCAGTGGAAAGCTCACCTAACCACTGCATTTTAACTGGCTTAAGTTTAGTTTGCACTGGGTGCCCTCTTCTTTAAGTGAGAAAGTCTCAACTAACTAATATACATTCTTAGGTCCAGAATTCCTGAAGATGCTTTGGTCTTGTGAGTACAGCAGAAGAGTTTCTTGACTGCTTCATCCTAACGTCATGGTGCCTTTTCTTCCAGTAAATTCTGCTATAATGTTAAAACAGCAAAAAGTATTATACTTTCAATTGAAGTCCAGCCTTTGAGTCTCATTTTGGGTGAGATGAGAATAACCACGCATTTGCTTCTGAACACCAGGAAAAATAGTAATATCCCGGCAAGTGTAGTGACACAGAGAACTTAAGTGCAATTACCACAGGGCACACTTGATTTGGTTTTCTGAACTGCTTGGACAAAGCATCAGTCTAACCAGCAGAATGATCATAAACCCAGGCCACCATGCCAAGCTGAAGAAGCTAGAGAACACCTAAGATGCATGGTGCCACCTACAAAGCATTTTAACCACCAGAAACAGATGGGAATTGATTAACTCCAAGAAATACCGTTAAAGAAAACAAAGGCAAAAATAGCCTTGTTTTTCCATTCCGTTAAGTATGCAATTCCTAGTTAGTTTATCAACTGTGCTTGAAATGTTTTTGGCAGCAACCACCTCCATTTATCATTCTCTTAATCTTCTTAGAAGAGTTTCTGAAGACACTTGTTTTATAAGCTTAGGGTCTCCAAGGGGAAATACTAAACAGCCCATCTCACACAGCTTAAACACTTTAGTTCATTCTATCCAGCCTCTGGGTTTATTGTGCTTTTCCACCTTCAATTCTTAAGAATATACCTGTGAAACATTTTTGAACACTACCTATGTTCCAGAATGTAAGAAAAAGTTTATTCACACAACAGCCATCTGTACGTACAATCAATTCTTTTACAGTAGACGTAATGTACAAAACATTGCAACACGTGTAAGCCCTATCCCTATTAATAACTTCAACTCCAGAACATTTCAACTTCTTAACCCATAGGAATTAAATATATATATATTTTAAAAATCAAAGCAAAAAATCCACAGAGACAAAAGCAAGATATCCCATGTGGAAAACTGGTTTATGGTTATGTTTACTTCCAAGTAACACCATCTTTTAAAGATGATATATCAAGTATTTTTTATTTGAAGAGAGGTATAATCTCTTTATTCCAGAAATAATTTGGATCAGAACCCTCTGCTAGAAATTTCACTCCTTTTCTTGTGTTTGCACTCAAACTACAGATAACCACAATATCACTTGCTATGGTTTTTGAGACTTTGGTCAATCATGTATCAGTACTCCATTAATCCAAACCCAAACTTAAGTTGTTTAGGGATGCTTTTCCATTTGAATTTCAAATAAAGATGTTGTCTTAATCTTTTTTAAAGACATGCAGTCATATGCAATCACAGTGTATTGTCTACAATGCTCAATACAACTATTTTTGTGAAGCTTTAAATGCTGTAAGCTACCAAACATCATGGGGATAGAAAAGAACTTCCAGCATGAATACTCATGAAGCAGCTGTAATTATGCAGCCTATTTCACATCAACGGTAGCAGAGACTTTTACCTTTTCAGGTTTCAAATACTAATAGCCTTATCAGCTTCAATTTCCTCAAGCTAAACACTTAAAAATGGCACTTCAAAATATTTACTATTCTACTTATGAATTTATTGTTGTTCTGCAATTCATCTAAAGTTATTTCATTCCTCCTCACATAATCAGCAGATTTAGTTTGGTGAATCTGCTCAAAACAAAGCAGAACTATTCCAGATGTCAGACAAGATGTCCTACATATAATGGATACAATGTCATTTTAAAGAACATGTAAAATCAGTATTGATTATTTGCAGGGAAAACAAATCCACTGCGGTACAGAGACTGCACAAATCATCTGAATTCCTGTTTCATAGACTCTTTAGTTGCACCATTGGAGAGTGCATTTTCAATACCTGAAGTAGCAGTGCAAGTGTCCACTTCCCTACTAATAATCTGAAACTCTGGTTACCCTCTTCAAAGCAGGCATTGTAACTTAGTCAGAAGCAGCGTAAAACCGCTGTTTTAACTTCTGGTCATAGAAGCTCTAATGCTTTTTGGCACCTGGGAAAATAAGCACATTCACATCAGCCTCCAGCTTCAGAATCTATATGGGTGTTTTCTCCTTAGTGGTGTCCAATTAACCAGCTTTTTAAATTCAATGGTAAGATTCCCACAAAGCCTCCAAAACAGGTCTCAAAAATTGCACCCTGTGTACTTGCAAAGAGCATCTTGTATGCATTAATGAGTTTTGACATCCTGCCAATTGCAGGCCTAACAAAACACCTTACTGTGTATATATATATCCAGACACTAGAATAAGCTTTAGAAATCAATGACTATAAAAAAATAACTTTTCATCTAATTCAAATACAAGCCTTTGACCTGTTTACAGTTACTCCTCAAAATGTTGTTCATAAGTTAGTTTCAGTGCAATGACTTAACTTTTAAGTATATAGTTACAAGAAGGCTCATTAAAATGCTAAGAGGTATTCATTTTTATGCAGAAAAACCCTAGAAAATAAAGCTTTAGTTCTGCTGTAATTCATTTCAATTGGTGAAGTATTTTCTATATAGAAGCATTAAGTTTACCATGGATGGTACCTAGATGGAATAATTCAAAGCCCCCAAAGATTATATTTGATCATTGCCTTGGGTAAACTTATTTTCAAATCAGAAAGCCAAGACAGCCACTTTTTATTCTTAAACAATATTGAATGGCAACTTTAATTTAGCCTTTTTTTTTTTTAACCTCTGACATAGACCAATATAAGCACTCTGCGTTAAAACTCAAATCTTAAACAGTAGTACAGCATTGGGAAAAAAAAAGCAGCTCAAATACATTTTCCCCAGATTCAGTATTTCCATTGTGTCAAGTCACAATATAAAAACCTTCAAAAAAAAGTTTCAAAAAGTTTATTCCTCCTCTTGTGTAAGTATAAACAATCTGAAAGTGACCAGCCAATGAAGTGAACTGCAGGTACACGTTTAGTTTTCAGTGGTTACTACACATACCACTCCCTCCGAGATATTACCGCGCCATCTAAGTGAGAAACAAAGTCATCATCGTCGTAAAATTCACCACGCATAAAACCCATTCCAAATGTTCCACTTTCATGGTAATCCATTGGTCTTTCATAACGGTCCTGGTACCTGTTAGTATTGTCTATATTGTTCAACTCAGGTTTTCCAGGGTCTTCTAAATAATCTTTAGATATTAAGTTCATTGGGTGCTTTGTTTCTTTTTTTATACTGCCAGGGTAAGAACCCGTATCATCTGACTGAAGAACATCTATTTGGGACTCTTTTTGCATATCTGATGGTGGAATGTAGCTCTTAGCAAAGTAGTCACCGCGGAATGTCTTTCTTCTCTTATAGCAGGCAACTCCAACCAGAGTACCGAGAAGTAACAGTAAAAGAACCCCACCCACCACAGAACCGACGATGATACCCCAAGTGTCGTCCTGCTTTGTTGGCTTTGATGTTGGGAAATTTATTATTCTAGGTTCTGTTGCTAAACCTGTGGTGCCATCAGTCGAAGGATGCCAGGGAACCGTGGGCAGTCGAGTGGTAGTAGTAGGAGGATCTAATGGAAAGAGCAAAGAAGTAGACAAGACACAGAAAAGGCACAGAATGTCAATGCGAGCTAAATCAGTTAAGGGTTTATAAGAAAGCAAAGTTGATGGGTATGTTCTACAAGAATAGTTTTTCATTCTCAAGTTCA
Organism: Pachycephala philippinensis; assembly: GCA_013397055.1. Taxonomy (NCBI): domain Eukaryota; kingdom Metazoa; phylum Chordata; class Aves; order Passeriformes; genus Pachycephala; species Pachycephala philippinensis. Next base: position 44,161 of record VWZT01011279.1, on the reverse strand, counting down.
CGGCACTATAAAAGTCTTAAATTACTCACAAGCTTTGAACTAGCTTCCTTACACATGATTTCGAGTTAAGCTGCAGCAGGACAGAAAGTATGGGGAGTGAACAAAATAAAAATAACCTTCAGGTAGACAATTTGCCCTCCTCAAAGTAAGGAGATAGAGTTTTTCCACTCAGATGTTGACTGTTCATCATTATTTACCTCCTCCAAGGAGGGAAAAACCCAAGCAGTCCTCTAACTTTCCATTCAGCCATAGGGAATCCTGGATCAAATTAATTGATTATGCCACAGAGTCAATTATTCCACATTAAATTCCCCATTCAGAAATGATTCAGGGCACTGAATATAAGAATGAAAAACTATGAGTTGTATGCTCAGTCATGTGAACTATTGATTTTTAAGCTATTCTCTCCAAAAACATTTGTTTCATTAATAAAACTTACTCAGCCTCACCTTGGGATTAGTGAAAGAAGCATAGTTAAAAATGGCACGTATTAATCTCAAAGTAACACTTATGTTGAGCAAGGAGCCTCCAGGTTTTTAAAAGAATTTAAAAAAAAGAAACATTTGAACCAAAAATTATTTATATGCATTCCTTCTATAAGCCATTTGATCCTTCATGCACAAAGAAATTTCCATATTTATTCTTCAATATAAAATATCAACTGATTTCATGTCAGGTTATGCATGTAAACAATAGACTGCCAGATACCAAGCTTCTCCAGCATGCAGCTTTTTCATTTGTTCTTTAGGTCTACTGGAGATGTATGCATCTGTATTGCAGACAAGGTTCCAAGTGACAGGCTGATGACACTGAGATTATACCAGTCAATCATAACATATACAACTCCACTTCTTATTTCTATGCCATACGGAAAAAAATTACTTTTTGCCTTGCCCAATGCAAGCTAATTATTTAAAAATCAATAAAGCAATACTAAACATGTTATTATAGCTTGAACCTTTCAGAGAGAATATTACATGGACAGCCAAGTAGCTCATTATATCATGTTATTTAGTTAAATGCCCATAAGCAAGATTCATGAAAGCAGTACTACCACCACATTAGAGGCATCCTAAATTTACCACCACAAAGAGTAAACCAGATAGAACTAGAGCTCTGTGAAGCTTTCAGTTATTTGACAAATCATGACTATACAGCCATAAATACGATTTTTAATCTTACTACTCAGAGACAGACATACAATTTTCTCATACTAGACAGAATTCTCACATTTGTCATGACCACTACACACCTCATTGCTGAATGCAACATTTTAAGCACGACATAAGTAAAGTTTTATACAGATTTTCAAAGGGCATAATTATATTCCTTAGCTATGTAAAAAGTGATGGTTTGTTAGGGAACTATACATAAACGGAATTAATTTGACAGAAGACAGGAAATGGAACAAGAAAGATGAACTACCAAAATGAGTAAGAGGAATTCAGATTATGATTTTAGTAAAAATTGATTTAAAGCAAGTTTGATAATTTAACAAAGAAGTAGAAATTAAAGAATCCAAGTTTACCAGGGTTCTACATCCCACACATCCCCAGGTCAAGAAGTTCAAACCTCTCTTGCTTGAAAAGGTATTTGCTTTAGACAAAAGATTTGCGAGCTTAAAATACAATTTCAAACAGTACCAGCAAAATCCTTCCAGGATATATACTTTGGTTTTAATTAACTGCCTTCATAATTGTTTTGCCTCTGATATGGAGGTCTTAAGTCCTATCCTCCACATCCACAAGTATGTAGTATTTGCATCCTGGCAAATTTAACCATGGCATATGTGAAATAAGCACAGTGGCAATTACAACCTTACTAATATATTAGGAATTCAGTGTTTGACAAAATGTTTTTCCTTCAAAACTTCCCATTCATCTACCAGTTGTCAGGTTGTCCAGCTGCATTACTGACAAGCACTAATTAGCATATTAAATCAACTGCAAACACAGGATCAATTAAGCATTTGTTTATATGTATTCCTACAATGCATAACCATGATACCTCTAAGGTTTATTTGTTTCAGTAACTTTTATTGTTGAAGAATGACAAAATTAAAACTGTCCGTTCTTGTTTACAAGGCAAATTACAACTAAGAATATGTGAGTTCACTTCTGATGTCACCCAGGGCTTTCTAAATGTAAAACTAACTTTTTTTTTTTTACTCCCTGTACCAAGCAAGTTTCCCAAATAGAGAACAACATTAAGATCAGGAATGCCAAAGTTCTGGCATAACATTTTGCTTGCAAATCATATCTCGAATGCCATCTCCAAACCAAGAAAATGCCACTCTTATCCATGGCTATGAAAGACAGTATCATTTCATATCAGCAAGTTCTTTAACTATAATATTTCACATAATCACTGATATGTGTTTGGGTTTTTAATGCCTTCCACAAAACATTAAGGGCATAATTTAAATTTTGTTTCATATGGCACTTTATTTCAAAGCAACAGTTTCCTACTGATGACTTCCTTTAACATTTTACTTAGGACCCAATGTTTAACAGCTTTTGTCTCTTTCACTGATGTAGGCTTATGTTGCACAAAGCACAACAACATATTAAAATATCCATGCGGGTCAGGGAGCTGAAAGTAGCAGAAATTCTGGAAAATATTTGGGTTTAGTTTAAATGCATTTGGATTTCAGTTTTTGTCTCTTCCTATGTTCTAGGCCCTGTTCAAATCGTTATTACATGTACCCTGTAATAATGATGAGGACAACCAAAGACTCCAAAATTTCTTCTACTTTTACATAGCTGCCACCCCCATTAAAGTAAGAGACGTAACTGAAGAAGGCAAAGACCAATTTCCTGGTATGAATATAGCAAGTCAATTGGCTCCTTCCATACACATAAAGAAGCCAAGGTTTCCTAGTTGGTTTCAAAGCCTTTGACACAGTTTTCTGCCAATAAAAACAAGACTTGCTCTTGACTTCAAATGAAGCTCTGATACCACCTCAAATTAAAGGACCATGGTCCCTGTGCACTGCTTAGTTTTCACTCTATTAATTATTTTCCAGATGTTTCCCATCAAAACCAGTACCGACTTTCAACAGTGTCAGTTTGATATTTTTATTTTTCCTTTAAATGACTATTCTTGATATAGTTTTCTCAGCTCTTACAATACCAACAACTTATCTTTGGCAGGTGAGTTTCTACAATTAAGTTAATACAGACATCCAACTAATATGACATGTTTTGTGTCCCAAACACTACATCTTCCCACTCCAATCCTCCTGCAGTATCACATCCTTCAGATGTCTGGGACTCACCTCTGCTTCTGTGCCAATTCAAAGCCAATGATAACCCAAGTGTCAGAGAGATGAAAGTGGAAAGAGACAGATGAATTATCCTTAAAACCAGACCACTATCTTCAAAGTCTTAGGTTTAAGTCCTGTCTTGGTATTAGCAGCTTATCACTGCAAAAAAATCAACTAGAGAACACAATATTCTTAAACCATACACCATTTTGGATTTAGCCCACTATGAAGTATTTGAGAGGTAAAGTGACCAGCTCTATGACAGGTAAAATAATTCAATACTGGCACAATTCCCTTGGGTTAAAATTTGTCATTTAAACATTACAGAAATAAAAGTTTTGGAAGGAAAGGTTCCTTAGAGAGTTGTTGTGTATTAACATAGACAGTCAAAGCCTGTCTGGTTCCAAAAGCCACAGAGTGGCCAAAACCACTGCTCCCTATTTGAAAAATAACAACCCCACACCATTCAAGGTGCAAATGTCCCTTTTTTTAGCCTCCTACAAGACAAGGACCTGCTATCAATTACTTCTAATCCCAAAGTGATTTGGCTTTGCACAAATTACAAGATCTCCCTTTGCAAATACCATTTTATTGAGTGGCAAGTATCTGCCTGTATATGTATTACTTGTATGTTTGCACAGATACATACATACTACTGTGTCTTGCTGTTCTTCCTAAATTATCCTCAGATGTTAAGTACTTAAAAATTAAATAATAATTCTGTGCAGCTGGGTCTTAAAAGTTGGCCCTTTCTTTCAACTGCTGAAAAGCTTATGCAGCAACTCCTTTATGACAGCAGGGGAAGTCAGCTTTCCATGTTAGAAGACTTTGAATGTCTGAGAGTAAATGATTTGGAAATTTATCATTCTTTCTTTCTCCAACCATTGCTATTCTAATGTCAAGTAATAGGTGAGGACACTGCATAACCCTCTCCCCACAGTGTCTTGCCTACAAAGATTCCACACTGGAGCCAAACATTTGTCTTAGGATTATTTTCAGTGTGTCCCCCCACCTCTATTTTGGCAGCATAATACTAAGATTGGTCCCAACACTTTCTCTCATCAATCATCCACTTTCAAAGTTCAGTGTGCTTTTGTGGTTTCTAGCTGGGGTTTTCACGCACCGAATAAAAGATTCTGGCATTTTTTTTGGGACACAAGAGAAACTTATTATTAACTTAACCTCTAGCATGGAAGACTATTCAGGAAGACCACTGAAATTTCAAAGCCTGCTAGACCAGGGAGCAAAAGCCCTTTGCTAAAGAGCAGTTTGTCAACATGCCTTCCAGTAAGCAATTTAGAAAATAAAAGAGAGCCTGTATTCACAATGCACTACATAAACCTCAGAATAGAGGTTTATATATGAAGCAGCAAAAAGTAAAATCCATGACGAGTCTCTGCTATGTTAATCCTGACAATGCCCACTCTACAAGAAGGTACTTACAAACAACACCTTCCTAGGATGGCTGCCTAACAAAGGCTGGCTTCACTTTTAACAAAAGTAATCTCTTCCAAAGGCTGTCATGACAGAGGAAGTATGCTCCTACTTTAATGCAAGTCTCACAGGTCACCTCTCCCTTGCAAGGGGAGAAAGGGAAAGCCTCAGTAAACAGCATGAAGGTGAAGAAACACAGAGCCAAGAAAACAAAGTTCAATTCTTGTGTAAGAAAACTGAGTAAATCAATATTGTATGAGGAAGTGCTTTATATATCAAGCTGACAGCTTGTTTTGTTAAATTGTTACTTAAACACTTGAACTCCACGAGGACCATGATTTGCTTTTGCTGGACAGCTATGGAAAAAGTTGAACTTTACATCATCGAATGAATAAAAACAGCAAAGATAGCTATGCCTTAAAAGCAATATAAAAAGGAATATCAGGCTTCAAACACCATTTCAGTTTTTCTCTATTCCTATAAAGATGTATCATCTCCTGAAACTAAAAGCTGGTGAATTTACCATTTAGTTCTTGTCAACTACTTCTCTTTCATTTCTGTACTCCAAGAACACTAACAAAGTTTAGGAGCACAACAGAACTTATTAAAAATATAGCTTTGACTTTTTAAACAATGAATATCAGGACCAAAGGTAATTTTTTGCTTGGCTTACACAATTCTACAACAACTTTCAACTTTTTTCTAGCAGTTAAAAAGCTTAACAACTACCATCATCATGACCATTCAGAAACATTAACTTCATAAATCCTTTTTGACAGCTTCATAATTAAAATTTGAAAGATGGTGTGATCACACAGCTTTGTCTGTTAACTTTCAAGTTTCCCTTCATGTTTTATGCCAAGTTTTATACAGTGGCTAAGAGCAAAGACAGAAAAATAAACTAATTGATTATTTCAGCTTACTGCTCTACAGTACATCACTGCCATGTTTGCCATTAATAGATACCTAGTGAGTTAAGTCAAATATTGAAGGTGGTAAGTGGTTTGATTATTAGTCATTTGCCCATCCTGCATCATTAAAGGGCATTTCAGTTATTTAAAGAACCAATCACGCTGAGAAGTTATTCTTAAGAGTTATAATAAAATGTGCTTAGCATTTGTTTCTGAAAACAATACAGGTGTTACACTAATAATTGCTTCACCTCTCCCATTTTTATCAAGTCTCCTATATACAAAAAGTTTATACACAGTGCTTTAAATCAGTTTGTCAGCATGATCAACGTAACACTTTAGAAGACTGAAATTTACTGTCAGCTAAAACCTTTGTTGTCACTGGTGCACCTAACTGGCAGAACCACGAGCCCATATGATTCCTCACTAAGTGAGGCTCAGTTTTGTCTCTCCCTGAAAACAGCTAAGGTTTGCTAATTGCAGTTAAATTACTATAGTACAAAGTTGCTGAGCACAGCTGAAAGGCCACATACATGTAAACAGTGTCCATCAGTTCACAGCAAAGACCAACTACTGCAGCTTAACTACCTCTGCACTGAGCTGGTTTGTACTGTGTAACGTTTGCATTAGGCTAGAACGTACACCATCACCATGGCCCAACTAGCCTGTATGCCTACTCTGCTTTTCAAAAACTTGATTAATTTTAGAAAATATTATCTATGATTTCCTGGTTGGCCTGTTTCAGTCTGTTAGCTGAAAACGTAATTTGAATGACAGCCTTCTATTTTCATGCATGACAGTCACAGTAAAAAGCATGAGGTCTAGTTACAGCACATACTATTCACAAAACTGACAATTTGAATAATAGTGGACTTGAAAAGACTTCTCCCCACTTCTTAGAGTTAGAATAGGGCTGAGAACAGAGCTATAAACTGCACTGTTATTTTTTGAGGAAATGTATTTGAAAGTTATATTGTAGTCAAGCATTTCACCCTATTTAATGATAGTATTATAATTTTTTAAATTGGTATTTCTTACAGTGTGCCAGTTTTTATAACTGTTTTGAGACTGTTATGCAGCCATGAAGTCTTCTCCATAGAAGCAGTATTAGAACCAAAACATCCGAAAGTAACTCTCACAGAAAAAGCTTTAATAAAAACAGGCAGCTTTTAACTCTTTTAAATGATATAAAATTCTAGCTATTAAGTTGTTTACAAGTAATTCCACTGTCTCAAACTATTTATAAGTTTCCAGTTAACTAGCTCATTGACTAGACAGTAATTAGAACTTACTAGCTTTCCAGTGGGCTACAGTGTAGTTATGGCACTGACTGCAATACCATCATTCATTCTAGAGATGCAGACAACTGTCAAAAGTGAGTTCTGACTGATGTGGTTTCAAACACCTTGTACTTAAAGTTTTATTCTTAAATTCTCATTTTAACCCTTAAGTGTTCATATGGAGTTTTAACAAAAAAGTCATCTATATTTGTATCCATCATCTCTGTCTGTATCCTCTAACAGGCCAACATGCACTCTGACACTTAATTTGCTTAATGAAATACCTAATGTGAAGAACTTACTGAAAAGCAGCAACACAATACAACAGAATGAAGTTTTAATTTTCATGTCTATTATCCTCCTTAAAAAACCCTATAATACTAGCATTTATTGATCAAGCTAAGTATTAAGCTAATTTACCTAATATCTTATGGAAATCTGAACAGCTTTTCCACACTTGTACAGAACTATTCATGTGTACCGTAATTCATGCTGTTCTTTCACAGAAAAGGTGTCATGATAAAAAATTAATTACATTGTGTTAATGATACAAGGATGTGTGGTCCAACAGCAGTAGCGCTAAACAGACACACAAATTTGCTATATGATACTAAGTAGATCAGCAGGAGTTCTGCATGAGGTATTTAACTTGATGATTACTAGGTATCTGCATCCCAAGAAAATGACACAAGTAACTGGAGTACAACGCACACATTCAGAACATAACCCTAACTTCCTTAAAACAGAGCATCTTTAGCTTTTCTAAATGTAGTTGTTCCCCTTCCACCATCTGTTTTTTCAATTTATTACTGGCAAGGTACTGTTTATTGCAGTCAATATGCCTTGTCAAACACAGGCTACACTGCAAAACCCCATCAGTTTAACTACCAAGAGAAAGTAATCATCTCAGAAGCACCTTAACCTTAAGAATTTCCACTGTATGTTGCTGTTCAAGAGTCAGTTTAATCCCAAATTGCGTTATAGCTTTTAAATCCACACTTTCAACAGCTTTTCACACAAAAAGCATATATATTTCATATATTTTATGCAGAAACTTGCTCTTCAGTTTTCTAATTCAATCACTGACAAAAAAAAGTTCCAAGTTAACAAACTGTCTTTGCTGAGAAGTAAGACTTACCTAATATGTAGATAGTCTTCTGATCACTTCTCTGACCAAGGGCATTAGTCACCTTACAGACGTAAGTCCCAGTGTAGTTATAAGTTAAAGGGCTGCTGAACTGCAGGGTATTGTTAACAGCCAACAGTCCTTCAGGCCATTGTCCATCCAACCTAAAAGAACAGTTATATTTATAACGTGTACATTTACAACTGGTTTAAATAGAAGTGGTTTAAAATAATATTTCCAATAATCTACAGAATGAATTTTTCACTGCGCTCTGACACTTCCAGTGGGCTTTCCTTCGATATTCTCAGTGTACACCAGAAGATTTATTTGGTATTTAATTTCTGGGCCAAATCCTTTAAATGTCAGATCTGCTGGATCTAGCAAGTTGCCTAAAATCAACACTACTAATCAGCTAAGGAAACAGCATCTCAAAAGAACTTGGAGGAACAAGACAACACAAGCTCTGCAAACTAACAATCTAAGAACCACTTCTGCTGACAGGATTATCTGCCTGTTCATTTACATCCAGCAGAGCTATCACAGTAAATATTTCTGTCTATACATGCTTAAATTTAGAGGACATTTTGACTAGAACTTCTGAGCAAGAATTCAAGCAGTTTCTGCTCTCCTGAGCTGCCTTTTCTCATCTCCCATCACTTTTCTGTCTAACTTACAGCACTGACATGGAATGTGGTACTTGGTGATACACTTGAGGAAACAACTGGTTAAAAAAATTACTTTTTATCATCTGACTTTTCTATATCTATCATTTCCCTGTGCAATTCTGCCTGAGATTGCAGTAACAACTGTGTAAACACAACAGAAAAAGGGGACAGGGCAAAGGCCCTGGAACTATTTTAACAGAGCTGCCAACTGCCCATTAAACACCTGTGTAATTTCATGCCATAGATAAATCAAAATGGGTTTCAAAGTACCTATTAACAGCTAAGCACGCCAAAATCAATATTCAAACTAGATCACTAGATGACAGTATCTTGTAAACATTTAGTAAGTGTGATTTTTTAAGTAGTATTGAACAAAAAGGCACCCATCACTTTAAAACAGGTACTTAAATGAAAAGAAACAAACACTCCACAGTTAACACTAAATGCAATCTTCAAAAAATGTGGTTCAAGACAACATTCCTACTCCTTTGCTGTGATTATTGCCCAGAATTGCTTCAGCCAACATAAAGCTGATAAAAGCCATCAGGCACATATTCCATAATTCATAGTACCAGAAGTATTCATTTCAAGAAACATAAAACAGTCAATTGGTTTGAAAGGTCTATTCTAATAAAATTCTCATACATGCAACATTTTAAAATATTACTAACCATGAAAATATCACTATCCCAGTAAATACAATGTCATCTCGGATGCCAAGGGATACAATTGGTTGGTAAGGTAGTTCTGCAACCTATTGTAATCTGACACCAGTAAAACAGCACACAGTTCAACACAGTACTGCTCATTTCTTCAAGCTCAAGCTGCCCTTCTTTTACATGGATTTCACCCTCTACACATGAAGTTCCCCATTCGCCAGTACTACAGCTTTTTGGATGGGTTTTGTTGTTGCCCAAAAAGGCACACCAGGTTTATTTCAGAGAATTCAGATTTGGTATAAAAGTTTTAGGAAATCTAACATCGACCTCTGAAGCTTGAATGGCTTTAAATGTATTTAAATAAGTTTATTTCTTCTAGAATTGTGAACAGTGGTTGTATTGATTAGCTCTTACATATGTTTGAAATTCAAATGAGAGAACTGAGAACCCAGTGCATCTGAAGAAGCAAATGGTACTGCTGTGAAGAGCTTTTTTTAAACATAGGAATTTTTATGTGCTGAAATTTCTCATCACACTGATTTTGAGCTAAGTCTGGGATGGGGATGGCAGTCCATAAATTCATGAAATGTGGATGCTATGTAAGCTTTTTAATTTTTTCATTAGAGGCATAAGTAAATAATAGCTGGATCCTTACTAGATTTATTGTTTTTTGCTCTACATGCTACAACACACAGAGCTTAGTCTATCTTGAGCAACTAAAGAGACTTTACCCTGAAAGCAATGACAAACTGTTTATGCACATAAATTTACAAGATATCCACCCACTTGTATTCATACAAACACACATCTTGTATTCTCCTTTTAAAAAGCTGGATAAAACCATTACGAGCAATACAAGTCATATATGCTTTGTTTTCAAAACATGCATTTACTGTAAGCAAAGTGATTATACCACTTGAGTCATGCGGCAAGTCCCTTTTCATAAATATTTACCTGGTCCACATAAATTCCATAGGTAATGGATTTGCATCAGCATTACATTTGAGCTGAACATTCCCTCTTCCAATGAACCAGTTTCCATCATAGCCAGTTACTGAAACTTCTGGGGCATCTGACAAAAAAAAGATTTCATCTATCAACAATCACAATTTTCACATTAAAAGTGAATTGCATGTAAGATCAATAGAACAGAAGGGTACTTTTTTTTTTGGTTTTTTGTTTTTGAGGGGGATGTGTGCTTTAGTTGTTGGTTGCCTTTTTGTTTTTAATTTAAAGACCACCAACCAAAATATACAGAGAACACGATACAGTTCCAAGCCACAGTATTAATATGCCGCAGTGAACAAATTGTTTTAATCAGTGCAACTTTCCTAGTGTGTTGTCAGCAACCACACAGCAGCCTGGGGAAGTGAGAGGACTTCAGAAAAAAAGAAACAGTTTCATGTTTTTGGGAAGTGAGGAATGGTAATTTAGAACTACTTCTCACTAAAAAGATACAGCAAAGGATCAGAAACAACCTTGGGAAAAACTAGGTAATTAGGAAATCACCAAAAAGTTCACAGATGCCAACTATAAAGATTAAATTATCCATTGGCATAAAAATGTAGAATTATGTTATGGCTCTAAAAAGCCAGGTGGTGATTTTAGAGAGGCCTCAGCAAAATATTCAATAGCCAAGGAACAGATAAACCAGTATAATTTGGGATAAGCTCTGGAGTGGAGGTGGAGGAGCAGTTGCAAAAGCTAATAAGTGTCAGAGAAGACTGAAGAGCACACACTGCTTCTCACTTGCTGCTGTGTACCTCACTATACAATTTTGTAGAAATTCTGAAACATGCATTAATACTAATCTCAGATAAAAATACTAAGACCAACTTGCATCCTCACTTCACTTTCAATAGGAAACAATTCTCTTATTCAGTGTTTGAAACAATGATGGGAACAAATCCTCTTTAGTTTTATTTCTGTATCAATGGCCCTCCAACCTAGAACTTAATTTCAAGATAAATAAAATAAAGCAGTGCTAATCACTATTTTATGCCAAAATAAGTGATTCTTTACCAAACAGAACAAAACCAAAATCAAATTCCAGTCAAATCAAAACATCCAAGTCTACTTTTTCCAGCGACTACATTTGTTCTGCTTGAACTGACAGACTTCTGTGATTTAGGAAGTTTAAAGCAGCACACAGCTGAGACAGGACATCAACAGAACAACGTGAAAATAGTTGGTTTTGTTCATATATACACTGTCTAACAAAAAATGGATCACATGCCTAAAGCTTATTTGTCTTAACTGGTTTTAACTAAGCTACATTGTAAGCCATCTTGCTTTGTATTCATGTTTTAAAAGCCATACATTTTTAAAAGAAGGCTGGTACAGGTTTGAATTATACGAGTAATCTGATGCTGAATAACAAACGCTAGGCACGTATGTACTATGTTCTTGTTTCCTTACGCTAGTTAGAGTGGACAAAGCTTGGTGAATAATCTGAAAATAACTTATTGACCACCACAAGACCTATTTTCAACTTAACATCTCAAACATGAATCTTCATTAGCATTCTTATTTAATTCTGCTGAAACTGTAAGACACTATAAACAGCTTATGGATCAACCCTCCTGTTTACCCATGATTCAATACCCAAAACAGTAGAAATGTAACATTATTCTAGCTTCGTGACTTTATTTTCAATACAGAGACCCCAGGCTTTTACTCCTGCCTGACCTGCCTCTTATCACAGCTTTTCTATACGGTTTTCATTTCCTTTATTTTCCTGAAGCAGAAAGTGCTCATCTCCTTCCTGTGCAAGGTATACACTGATTAAGGGGGTGGTTGCAAGACATATACCAGGCAGTAATAACCTCACAGAGTACTTACACTGTATGTCCAACACGTAAGGGTATCGTATCTCCTTTTCAAAGGCCGGGTGCCTCACAACACAAGTTATGTGTCTTCCTCTTGCAAATCGTGTAGGGACAATCACATAGTGGCTCACAACTGTCACTGTTTCATTTGGAAACAAAGTTGAGGTGGATTCCATTTCACCAAGGCCTCCTTCCCAGTCAATCTGTGCAGCAGGTTTTCCAGTGGCTGCCGTACAAGTGGCTGCTATTGTCCTATTTGCACCATCTATCAGAGGGTTTGGTCCTTTTGTTAAGCTCACAACAGGTTCAACTAAGGAGGGGGAGAAAAAGTAGATTTAAACAAGAAAGACTCCACATCTTTGAAACTGTCACTATGTAAAAGTTAGACAAAATCTAATCCATTTGCAAATGCTCATGTTAATCAGACATCCTAGATGTAAGACCACGCATATCTCAAGAGACGATAGCTCTACAAGGCTTTGGCCTGCTGACGCCATCCCACTTTGGCCACTCCTTCAAGTTCAGTGTTGTTCATTCACTACATTTAATGCACTGACAGGGAATTCCAGAGTGATTAGGTCCAAAATGTCAATTGCAGTGCTCCAGTTGCAGTGTCTGACAACAGAGAGCTTAAAGTATTACATTGAAATTACACCACAGTTTTTTTTTCAAAAAGCTTAGATTCTGCTGCATTTTCAAGCAAGAATTAATCTATACTGTTAGTTTGTGTCACTTGAAAGCTGCTTCAGTGTTCTAACACCCAACATTAAGAGTTCAAGCTTTTGTTGATCAGTATAATACAAATGACTTCCATGCTGCATCTTTATTATATATACACACCACACATAAAATAAAGGATCTAATATGTACACAGAAATACACGTAATTGTACATAAAATTTTTCTAAGTTTTCGATACACTAAGTAATTGTTTCTACATAAAATAAAATTCTGCCTACGTATATACACATTCTTGTGAAGGAATCCCTATAAAAGTTCAAAAAATGGAACTCACTACAAAGTCTAAGACTAAAGAAATCTGCACATGGAGGGATGTAATCTCCTTGTAAAGCCACTGCTCACCCCAAAATTTTAGAGACTTGGGGAACACACCTCTTTCTAAAACGAAGTTGAGTTCCTCATGTACAAGTCTACTTCTGAGGGCCATAGACTAAAAAACTTTTAAAAAATTTCCTTCTGATTTAGCAGATCTGTTTCAGCCCTGTACAAGCCACCCACCCATTGCAGCCCAAGTCAGAAAAACTACCTGGTGTTTCAGATACAAACCATGGTTGGGCTGTTTTAGAACAGCCCATTTGTGCCACCAGTTCTGTAAGGGACAGGCTTGCAGTAGTGTACCAGCCTATTCCACAACCCTGGTCTTTTGCTCCAATCTGGCTACCAGAGTCCTCTGAAGGGAGGTCATTGCTACTCACCATACTGCTTCAGAATCTACCTCAGTGGATCAGCCCTCACTAATCACAAAGCAGAGACAAGTCTTGCAACTTCTGTGCCTTTCAGTATCCAATAAGAAGGACAAAAGTTAGTTCACGGTATTTCTTTCCAATAAATTGAAGCTGACCCACACACACATCTTGTAACAGAACAGAGCAAAGATCACGGTACCTGGCAAGTTCTCCAACTACCTATACCTTCCAAAGATAACTGGGTACCAAATATTTTCAGCTTGAACCCCTTCAGTGCCAGCATCAGTTTTTGACTGTTTTCTGCTCAGTCTAACACTGCTCATGTCTGAAAAAGGTGGTTTATTATTTACTCAATTATACTAAAGGGAAAGGCAACTATTAAATGGATAACCTTATAAAAATGCATGTTTTCTGTTCTTTGCTTAGAGAAGTGCTTGAAGAGTATAAATTGTTATGAAACTGAAGATTGTTTGGGCAGATATTGAGAGCAAATTATTTTCTACTTTGTTTCTCTGAATGCCTACCCGCTGAGATTTGTTAGTAACCCTACTGAAAACAGGCCAATAACAGGTTTTTTCTGCCAAGTTCCACACTCACACTTCTAGATCTGAAACATTTCTAATAGAGCTTCTTTCAAAATCTGATTCCGTGCTCTCCAACACCAGCAACAGCTAGAGCTTTCTGCAATAAGCTTGGATATTATCTGAACTGATATGAAGCATATGATATGAAGCATTGTATCATCTGGAAAAGAAGCCTTTAAAACCAATGGAGAACTTGACATTACATAGCTTTGTTATTTGACCCACAATTTGGTTTTCCTGATTTAACATGAAAGCTACTGCCTTGTTCTCCCCAAATCACTGGTAGTGACTTTTTCAATAGCTTCTGTAGTATTACTAAAGTGCAGAAGTAAACACCCAAATTTATATTTAGGGTTTTACATGCATGAAAATTCTAATTTTTGCTGTATTCCTCCCTTCCCAAGATTTCCATAACAGTAAAATCAACTAAGTTAGCAGCTATCATTAGCATTTTATGCCAAAACTGTAGACTCCAATAATCTCAGCTGGAAATAAAAGCTTGATATATTCTATTCCTTTGATTTTTCTTTAAAAAAAAAGGTATGGAACTGCATAATTTTTCCTCCACCTCTTTGTGAAGGGATACATAAGTAAACAAGAACTCTTAGTTGCAGAGATCTCCAGACCCAAAGCAAACTACTCAGTATTGTACTTTTAGAAAAAGTCTTCAAGTAGCCAGAAAGCATGATAGACTAATTTAAAAAGCCTACTTTCTCCTATGATTATCATTATTAGGAAAAAACCTACTTTCTCAAGTGATACCAGAGATTTGTCAGTTTGAGTTCATTGTGTAATGCTTGGTTTTACACTTGTCAACCAGAGACAAAGGTGAAATATTCAAAACTACTCAGCCTCATAAAATATACTTATTCCCAGTCCTATGGGTTTCTGTGTTTTAGGGTTTTTTTGATACATCACAAATATGTAGGCTTCTACTGCCACATCTTCCCATAAATTGTGATTCTTGCACTGCATACCAACTGTAAAATAACTAAATAGCTGCATACTGAAAAATGGAAAGCAACTGCTGTTAGGATACTTATTTCTACAGTTTATCATTCAGGACTACGTTGTCCCAGCAACTGAAGCAAAACCAGCAGAAGCCCAGCTACTTATTCTATGGCCTTTCTAAATGTTTCAGTCATGGATTAAGAGAAGTATCTGGTGAATAAATCCATAATTACAAGGGGCCACTGTCATCTCATCTCTCACAGCGCAAAACAGTTCTACCATTTTCAATTTGGAAAAGAGATTAGCCAAAGTATGGGCTTTGGAAGTTTTTTTGTGGTAACTTTTTTTTTTTTGAAAGTGTACTTTCTATACGCAGTCCTCTTATCCCAGGACCATTCAGTGTGCCACATGAATCGCACTGAATCATGTGATTTTCACTCCTCACAGTGGTGGTGGTGGACACAGGAAGCAGCTGGGTGAGCATTACAGAAGCTGCTACACCCACTCAATAGAAACGTTATGCTTTATTCAGGTCAAATAAAAAAGATGGTGAGGACAATGCTTTGTCTTGAAAAGGAAGCCACCAATTCCCTAAGATCCAAAAGCAGGACCTGCTTCCACAGTGTGAAAGTTCCATCTAAAGCAACATTACAGCATGAGTTATATTTTAATATTAAAGACATGATGGCTGAAGCATGGAAGCTAGATGTGCAGCTGTTCAAAAGGTCTCCACTCATTTGCTAATCTGTGCTTGCCCTTTCACTGACTCATGACCACCACCTAATTTAACCCTGCTTATTCTACCTTCACCTTATGTTCAACATGGACAAGTCAGAAATCTCTCACTGCTCAAGTCCTTACACTTCTTTGTAAAAAAATAACATAATACAGCATCCAGACAAGAGCCTTAAATCCTCCTGCATTACATTTCAGAGCTTCTTGGTTTTCATGTACTTCATAAGCCTTTTTCAATGGCTTCTGTTAGTTTTAAAACTATTCTTCTGCGCATACTGGGCACAGGAGGTCTGGATGAAACTGGCATGATTACAACACAAACAAGATTATTTCCTCCTGCCATTAAAGTCACTAGTTCCTTGGCAACAGCATGACACTGGGAATTGTCATCCTCTTCATCACAACTGACATGTACTTGATTAACTTCTTTCCAAAACAGTACTTCAGTATTTTTATTTTCTCTTGCCTCAAAACCAGCAGCTTTATATTTCTGTGTACCTTATCCTGTTTGCTAATTGATGCTTAATTAATAACTCATTAAGGTTGTTTTCTTGTTTTAGTAGTGTGGGCAGGGGTTTGCTTGTTTGTTTTAAGACCAGTCAGTTCACTAATTTGTCATCTACTTTGATACATTTTCTTGGCCCAGAGTATTCTGTAGTACTTAAGAAGAATATGTACATCTCATCAACTAGCACTTCTTGAACACCATTACTTCATCAGAATTGTCTGAGGATCCAGTGTCTATACTGCTTGACATACATCATCTTTTAATTCCTAACTGGAAGAATTTCTTCATTACTGTTTGGGATCTAATTCATGGTGATAGACCTACACCTTTGACACTCATCCTTCACTTGTAGCATTGGTAAGAGCTAGGCTGCAGAAGAAAAAGACCTACTTTATCAATATCCATGATGAGAAATCCAACTTAGCAAGACAGAGTCAAACGAAACCAAGTACTTAAAACAGTCATGGACAGCACCCAGGTTAGGAACATAATAATTATGTCAGCTCTGCAAGCTACCCTGTGACAAGGCACCTCTTCTGCCTTGAGACACCAGTTTGCCTCATCTGGTCGGTATCTTGGGAAACCAGCAGCTTGACACAAAAATTATTTGCCATTTTTTGCACAAGTTTATTAACAAGGTAAGTTTGACAAACCAAAGTTTTAGAAAAGTTCAATATATCTGTTTGACCTTAAATGCATATTCATATTTTCACTGTCTTAACCGCTTCTTTTACAGTGCATTTCCTTAAGACAACATGAAGCACTTAAAGCAAACCGGGAGTGGGTAAAGTCACCAAACATGGCAAGTTTGTTAAACTAGGAGCACAGAAGATGTTCTAAATATGGTTTTAAGTGATCAGTGTACTGAGGCAAAACACAGGGCATTTTATCTTGGGAGTTATTTTCTTCTTCCATTTGTCTTCAGTGTCTCTACCTTACAGTGCACAAGCATTACTACATGATTAAGTATGTGCACTACACATGGGAAGGAAACAAATTCTTTGCTAAATAAGAGCACACAAGGACTAGGAAAAAAGGCAGTTCTGCTTCAACTGGAAACAGCCTCAGCCTTAGGACAGGAACTTCTTTCCTTACTTAAGGGAGAGTTTTTTAGACCAGTGGGAGAATGCAGTCAGATTGAAGATTTTTTAAGTTACATCAAGATTTATATTAGAGCTGTTGCATGCCTTAAGATTCTGATGAGCTTGGAATTGCTGAGGTCAGGCCAGCAAAGCTCACAAGTTATTAATTTACAGCATATTCTGAAAATCATTACTTCACCAGTATTTTGACTGTTTAAGCCTGCATGTCAGTGCAGCAAAAAGTTTCTAGAAGGACAGAAAATACACTGCTAAGGCCAAAGAACTTAAATCTAGCAGAGGTTTGGCTACCTAGTGGTACATGCACATGAAGCTGCTGCTGACTAGGATGGAAAGGCATCTTTGCAAATCACAGCTGGGTTTTGCCATTTAGAGGTTGATACCAAATCCTGAGAGACTTAGAGAAATTGGCAACCGTCTACATCAATGATGAAAAAAGCTATGATCAGAACCACTGTATGCCTGACCAATACTTCTTTGCCTATTTCAACTGCAATTTTTCATAACGTATCTAATCTGATGAAACAAGTTGTGGTCCCTCTACACTTTCAAACGTAGAGTAATAAGTACACAGGACATACATGTGCTTTCCAAGTTCCTCCAAAAACCTGAAATTACAAGTGCAAAATGGACACAACTACTATATGTGATCTGAAAAAAAGAAATAATCTTAGAAAGAGGAACTGACTAGAAAAGATGAGGCAAGGCAGCAAGAACTTCCCACTGCTTACTGGTAAAGCACAATAGCTGAAACCTGAAGTGAAAAGACTGCTACAATAACCACAGACATAGCCACTTGCAGTACAGATGGAAGTCAGATGAAAAAGAGAGCTGTAAGACTACATGCTTTGTGCATCACACAGAATTTTGGTCAAGTTAATGGTTTCAAATTGGATTAAGCCAGTTGCTTTGATGCATTTATTTTGACCCCCCTTGTGGTGAAAACCAGTTTACATCCCACGCTAAAGTCATCTGATTAATCCCATTGAGTATTCTACTACTATGAAAAGCAGGTATTGAAGACTAAGAGATGATCCTAAAAAGCATATCTGCTTACAGAAATAGGTATTGATGACCACCTCAGGTACAGAAAATATCACTTGACTCCTGGCAGTAAATATGAAATACCTTACACTAGTACAAGAAGAATACTATTCTAAGGAGAGGGCAATTTAATAATAGGCTTTCAAGTTTCAGAGGAATCATTTTAACTTACACTGCAGTAACACCTGAGTTACACTTCAGCACTAATTCCTTATGACAGCAATACTCAACCCTCAACAAGAGGGACAAAATTAGTGTAAACAAACCCCCAAGTTTATAAAAGCTTCACATTTTGACTATCCACAAACAGTCAAGAGCTTACACTGACTCTTCCCACAACTCCCAGCAGTCATCTAGACAGTTTTGCCTTACATTTACACCGTGCAAAGAACAGCTTACACCACCAGTCCCAAACAGCTATATGAAATTATCATGTTAGCAACACATTTATAAAACCTTAGAATTGAGTTGGAAGGGACTTTTTGAAGGTCATCCACTCCAATCCCCTTGCAATAAGCAGGGACATCTTCAACTACACCAGGATGCTCAGAGTCCTGTCTGAATGTTTCCAGGCATGGGGCATCTACCACCTCACTGGGAACTCTCTAACCTAATTACAGATAATGGATTATTGCACTGAGACAACCAGTCATCAGCAGGGTTTAGAAATATCTGCTTTTTCTGAAGACCAGTGACTACTCAGTACTAACTGAGGGAATTTAGCCAAGGTGGTAGCTAAACCATGTTCAGCAGCTTCTCAGCACATACACACAAGTCCCTGGTATTAGCATTGTCTGCAAAGCTCTAAAGCACTGCGCTAATACAAACTAAATGTATTAGCACAATGCCTAAACAGGAACCGGTTATTTATTTTTAATAACTAGACAGTCAAATAAGTTCTAAAGAAGCAAGACCCAAAAGAAGTCTCCTCTATGACATTAGTAAAAATAACACACCTATAATGAAAGGCCAGCAAACACGTATTTTGCATTTTCTTAGGTTAAATAGTGAAATACGACTTACTGGTAAGTTAAGAATTTTCCTAATTTCATAAAGAAGCTGACTTACCTAGTACTGTTAAAGTTGTTGACGCCTGTGTATTTCCAAGTGGGAATGTAACCGCCTTGCAAATATATTCTCCTGCATCAGAAAAGCTTACATTTTTTAAGATGATTGTTGCATCAGTAAGTGAGTAGTTTTTAAATGCCGCTCTTCCTTGGTATTCTCCTTGAACAGATATTCCATATTCAGGGTGATGAACAGCAATAGTCTGTGCACTTTTACCATATATCTTCTCCCAAGAAACTTGTGTTATGGTTTCATTTACATCAATTATGCATTTCAGTACAACCTTCTTCCCCCAAACTGCTGTCACATGTGGATCAACAACTGGTCCAGCTAAGGCACCTAAAAACAAAGCAAATGTTAGTTGCTACGCAAGAAAGTTATGTCTTTTGCTTTTCACAGTAAGCCTTCTTCAGTTATTAGCTTACCTTTTTAGAAGAGAATTCCCACTTTTTTCTGAAAAACTGATTCACAACAGTGTGGAAATACTACAGAAACATATTTCAACCACAACCACCAAAACTAGGCACAGATCAACTGTTTTTCAGAGAATACTACCACTAATACACAACTTCACATAAAAATGACCTGACAATTGTGTAACTGGTGTAACAGCCTTTTGGGAATTTAACTATATATGAACATTTTGTCAATTCAGATTTACCAAAAAAACAGTAACAAGACATGGTACTTTTTAGCAGTCTGATTACTGATACAGAGCACCAAGCAAAAATTTAAGTTAAACTACTACACTTGCGTTTCTCCTTAAACAATCTTTATTAAGTCGTATCTCTTGTAAGTAGAAACAAGTGAAACTTCTAGCACTTACCATGCCAGTAAAGACTTCAAAAGCAAAGCAACAATTTAAAAAAACAAAAAAAAAGCCCCTATCAAAATCCCACAAACCTCCATGTTTACAGTGATAGTCACTCAAAGAACTCAACTTGAACTTTCCTACCCTGTTTCCTAACGAAGACATTTACCATCACAGATATGCAATCTTTCTGCTAGTGTCTTTACACAAGATCTTCTCTCACACAGTAAATACGCAAGAGTAGGCATAGTCAAGTGCTTGTTTAGGATTCAATGTATTTCTGTTTAATACCTAAAATACCTTCCACAGTAGCAACTACATTCTGAGCTCAGCTTTTTACCACCCTCCTTTCAAAAAAGGAAATCCACCAGGACAAAGCAATTCAATATTCCACAGGTTCACAGTTTGTTTTGCCAAACGTATGCTCCAGAAACTTCACTCATTAGTTCTCTCACAGCAAACTAACCTGATGAAAAAGAACCAAAGGCTTAGTCCACGATGCATTTCTTTTTCCTGTGCTCAGATTTTAACGAAGCTATTTCAAATGCTCTGAATCTCTCTTCAGATACCAAACCAGTACCCAGGCTGCTACTGAGGAAGTTCACCAATGAAGCAAAAGTCAAGTATAAATGTTAGTAGCCCCATTCTCATAAGCATGAAGAAGTCAATCAGCTTGAGACATGAGCTGCCTTTTAACTCACCAAGTTCTCACAAAAGGCAAGCCATGTGTTCAGGAAAAAAGTCTCTATATGCCTTTATGTACAAGTCCATTGCAAAAAGCTTTCCGCTTCCCATCAATTGATTTTTCATTGTTCAAACCATTTCTGAGTCAATGAAGTCACCCAAAAAAGTGATTTAACGATGGATTTCTTCAGTATAAAACTACTGAGTAACATCAATAGTATGAACACCTTAAGTTACACAAATAAATCAAACTAAGCCAGAACTTTAGATCAATACTGTTGATACATCAGTCGCTAAGCGGGGCTGGTGAGGGGACAAAAGTAGCAAGAAAAGTCAAAAAAACTCTAATATGTTTCATATAGAGAATATCTGCCATGACAAGCAGTGCAAGAACATTCTGTCTATTCTCCTCATGCCTCTTATCTAACACGTTACGGTGACAGACACCGGAAAGAGGGCAAGTATTTGCCAACTGGCATGCGCAGAGTCCTGCCCAAACTGCCTCCACTTGCCATTGCTACATTTAAGCATAAGGTGGAGTGTTTCTTAAAAAGTATTTGACTATTGCTTTCTACCTTATAAATAAGGCTCACAAGTTACATTTCTGCAATATATTTCAGAATGTACAGGATATACATATTCTGTAATGTAACTTAAGTAAAGAAAAACACACTTTCATTAAGAAATCAGCTTTTTGCAACATTTAAATCTACTGAATTAACCTGTATTAAACTTTAACATAATGATTAGCTATATATAACCCCAAACAACTTAGTATAAAAAAAGCCCCACCAGTGAACTTACAAAAACTGCTCAGTCTTCTGGGGAAGGTAACAAACTGAACTGGAAAAACAACCCAGTTAATTGAAAACAAGCTTTTTTGTTTCCTTTTACTTTTTTTTTTTTGACAACTCTGCTCCCAGTAATTGGAGGCTTTAGCTACATGAAGATGACCATAGTACGTTTAAACTCAATACTCAACAATTTCCCCACCAAGGAATACTTCTAACAGCTCATTTGTGCCATGAGAACATTGTGTTCTCACATGAATTACATGAATATTTTCAGAAGTCAAATTTTTCATTACTGCTATTTTCAAGATTTACAGACTGAACCAAGCAGGACCCATATATATTTATAGACATAAACACACTTGTAGCTATAGAATGTTGATCAGTTGGATCTTTTTCCTTCACCTTCTCCAACAAGGGAGGTAGAGCTAACAGATCACTACTCCAAATTTTACATTTTTACATTTATCTCATCTTCTGACACATTTTCAAACTCCAAAGACCAAAAAAAACCCCAAAAAAAAAAAAAAAAAAAAAAAAAAACAGCTTATCTCTGAGAATCATTTAACTTCAACTTACATACAGCTCATACAACAGTATATAGAATCCAAAGTGTTTAAAGCTCTAGCAATAGTTTAAATCGGAAGTGCCAATGCCACATATTTAAATTTGAACAGTGTCTCTTGTTTTAATCTCCATCCAGTTATTATTTAACTAGCTTTAGTTGCAGAGCAATCAAGCTAATAGTTCCAACTAGCAAGCTAATTACCATGCAGATATTCAGGGCTCTCCAAGACTCAGGACTCTAAGGTAAGTATTTCCTTTGGCATAAAGACTTCCACTCGAAAGTCAGTATTTTGCTCATAGATTGTAGTTGAATAACAAGCTACACGTCTCCTCCAAGAGAAAACATTTAGATACTTACAATGCACAAGGTTCTGAAGAACAAGACACTTCAAGGCCACACTATTCAGGTCCTTAAGTGATCCAAAGTACTGGCACATAGGACATACATTTATTGTTTTAATGAGGCCTAGCCCTCCCCCTCTTGAAATTTAATACTGAAATCTGATCTTCTCTGCTTTACATTCACAATATTGAAGTCTGTCATCCTCAACAAACCTTATGGATACACTTTGTATTCACTTAGTAATCAAGATGTTCTGTAACTTCTCAAGGTAAACACAGCATCATGAGGTTTTCTTACTTGTTTTCTTTATATTTGTCCAAGTTTTTACAGATCGGCCTTCCCCTTCCTTTTTGCTCCCTTGGAAGATGCAAGATTGTCCTGTACTGTTTCATATGCAGCCTGATGAGATTGCCATCTCAAGAACTTTTACATGATTCAATTTTAGCTAAGTCCCTACGTACTGACTGATTTTTGATCTCAGTGATCCAATGCCATGTTGGCAATAAAGTCAAGAATCTTACCTGAAACAGTAAGGTGCTGACTCTACTCACGTGACAAAAAGTTTGAAGAGTAAACAAAACAAATCCCTAAGGCTCACTTCCAGCATTAAAAGCCACAGAACTGGGTGCTATCAAATACTGACCATTATAACAATCTGTTCAATATCAATTCTTAAGTAAGCTTCTACCACTAACTGAAGAAAAGATACTGAAGAATTATATGACAACCTTCTTAAAACATCAAAGTATTCATGCTATAAAATGACAGAATACTTCCCACATTGACAGGCTTGTTATTTTTTGCAATAAACAGCAGATTTAGACTTTCTATATGAAGCAGCCATGCACAAGTCTAATTGTAAAAGAAATGCATTTTGTTACCACTTAACAGCACACTTCTGGCAAGACAGGGTGACCATACTGACACTTTCTAGCCAGTGATTTCCCACAACCTGCCAACTATCTCCACAAGACAACATGACCAAACTACAGAAGAGTGTAAAACTCTTTTTTTTCCCCCTCTATCAGCAAATTACTCAGCTCATGGATATGTGGCCTTAGCACACACTAGTGGCAAGGAACTCAGAAGAGTTCCAATCAAGAATGGCTCAGAACAACAAGAACATCCCATTTTGGTGGCAGCAAGTTGCTATGTCAGCAGAACTTCCCATGGAACACTCTTAAGGTCAGGCTAAGCATTATTGTTAGGTCAGTTTAATTTCAGCTGACATCAGAAAGCATATTCTTGCAGTCCTCCTCCTGTGTCAGCACTCATCAGGTACCTAAAAGACCCCTACCTACAAAAACTCACTTGTTCTCTTCCTGATTTAGCCTTCTGAATTAGCTCAGTCAATCACAAGTGGCAATGTAACAGATGCAATGAGCACAGCCCCACAAATCTAGTGGCATTTTCAGATTTGTTTAGCTGGAAAAGCAAATCCCTTTAAGACACTGCAGAAAACAAGCTGAAACCTCAACTTGGGGTTTTATAAAAGTATATGCTTAAATGACTGGGAAGAAGTCAGTGTCTTTTGAGCACCAGGGCACGATCAAATTACTGTGTCAAAAAAAGATCAGAACCAAGGAATGGAAGAGATTCAAGATTAAGTAGTACAAAATGCCTCAACACTAGCTTCCAATTAGGAGTGCTAAGCAAGTACTTAGGAAAAAACTGCACTTAGATCAAAGAGATAGTATTATAACCTAGTGTTACTCTCACCTAAGGATCTGCTTTGTCACAACCCTTGCTTGGAGTTCTAGTTTGTCAATCAGTGTTTTGGGGGCAAGTGAGCTGGGATCAGGAACAGAACGAGATTAGCTTCTATAAGGACTTCATTTGCAGGACTCAGCTCAAGTTCCCTTTTCTGTAGAGTAATTGCCTTGTTTTTTAAAAGAGGAAAACCAGGAATGTATTACTTCCCTCTCAGAAAGTAAATCTTAAAACCTCGTTCAGTGTTTAGCACACAATATAACAGGCATTAAAAAGCCTACCAGAATGTAAAAAGTTTTGGTGAAATGAGGCATAGCAATTCAATAGTCTGGAGCCAAGGCTACTGAAATTCTCAAGCTCTCTCAGGCTGCTTTTTCATTTTACTGAAGTTCAAGGGATTCTATCTTTTGAATCAGAGGTCAGCTCTACCTAATACCAACAGGAAACTAAGAACATTGTGATGTAGTTCATGCAAATCCACCACTTGGAAATGGTTCTATTAACTTCTGAATGTTAACTTTTTACACCTGCAAATGACCCAAAAAAAAATTCCAGTCTTAACTTGGTTTATGACATGAGCAGCTCTCCTCTAGGTGACTATAGTCTGGCTTCTTACAAAAACCATAGTAAGGGGAACATAATTTCTAGTTGAAAATTATAAAACAAAGTTACACAAAGTTGTATCTTTTCCAAGCATACCTAAAAATCAAAGAGACTGGCAGCGAGAACTGCTTGAATGCATGAAGAGGTCACTCTCTTAATTTCAGTGCTATCTCAAAAGTTAACTGCTGCTGAAGGGTTTTACTAACATCAAGCTCAAGACAGACGGATTCTCAGTTAAGTGTTACCACAGGATGTTCTGCAGAATTCTGAAATACTCCGAACCTCCATCTGGCTGCTCCTAAGAGTACAGCTGACAAGATATCACACCATTGAGCAAGGAGGCTTGTGTTATTCTGCTCCTTCATTCCCCACAGCTGATGGAAGAGACTGTCAGTTATCTCCCTCTAGTTGCTGAATCAACATACATATCTACATAGAGACAGCAAGGAACAGTAATAATTGTTGGGAAGGCTACAGCTACCACTTGCAAGAGAGCAACCAGAGCCCAGAGAGAGGCCTCACACTGCCTGTTATAAGGCCAGATAATGCAATAGCGGACAAAGAACCATCATCCTAGCACAAAGGAGTCAAAGATGACAAAGTATGCAAACCTCTTCAGCTCCACAACAAACAATTATCAACAAGACTGACATTTGCAACACAGAAAGCAAAGAAACAGATTTCAAAGAGATGCTTTACTCCAATGTGTCAGGAAAATTAATTTGCAAACACCAGAGGTTTATGCCCAAAAAGGAGACAGAGGAGTCCTGTAACTTTATTCTAATAAAGGGAGAGGCCATGGGCATTTCCCATGGGGTCTCTCGAATCGTTGGGGGATGCAACCCTGTTTTTATCCTAATTCCTGGCCGCAACACCCTCTTCCTTTCCCCATTGGCTGAGGTGCTCAGAAGGTACAGACTTCTCAAATCGCCTATTCTATGCCCCCCTCTAATATGCACCCCCCTTTTTTTATATAAAAGAAAAAAACCTATTCATAATTCTATTAACTCTTTATTCTTTTTCTCTAGGTTCAGGAATGTAACACGGCCTTGGCTGAGCAACAATCTGTGTTGATTAGTAACATCTTCTAGAACTGAGAGTTTTCTTCTGTTACTTTTCTATCTCTAAACTCCTAGCCCTATCTACAAGCAGATTCACACAGTCTGTTTGTAAAGACACATTCATCTTATTCCTTTCAAATGCAACACAAAGTTAAAGAAAAAGTAGTTGCAACTCAGAGTTTAACATTAGCTTGAGCCCAACTCAAACAGTCATGAGTTAGAGCTTCAAAAAAGCTCTGCCCTTGAACTCAGACATGGCTGTTACCCACCATTCTTATTGCAGAATGCCATTTTCACGCATGAACTGGTGCTTCTGTTCTAGCTTAACTCCACATAAGACACCACCTGTGCCCCTGCCTACTCTGCCTCCCACCATGCTGCACAAACCTTCAGTATCAAGCAGCAGGACAATCTAAGACACTAGAGGAAGTTAAAGAATGTTAGGCTCGTGATTCAAATGGAGTTGGGAAGGACACTCAGCCAATTTTATAAGGCTGAAATTTCAAACATAACTACTCAACTAAGAATGTTTACAAAGTCCCATGAACTTTAAAACTTCATCTAGAATTTCGACTTAAACCATATTAACATCAATGTCCATTTTACATGTTCTTACATTATAATCTTCTACACATATTAACACACAGCAAATTAAGACATACATGTTTATCCTGATACTAAGCTTTCAGATGTTTACAAAACATATTGAACTAATAAGTAAGGCATGCTATGAAGCAGCTGGAAGTTCTTCTGTAATGAGTAGTTCCAACTCTGTTTAACCAAATCTTCCAATCCCACCTCCTTTAAAAGAAAATAAGTAAGACAATGAGGTACTCTTTTTCCAACAAATGGGCCAGGCTCAAAAGCAGGACTGGAGGAGAACATCTCATTCTAAGTCCCACTCCCTCAAAAAACTAGTAGTAAGAGTAAACAAGTAGTTCAAAAGTTATCCATACATACACCACTACTTCCTAACCACCACAAAATGCTTCACACTCCCATTTAAATAAATTCGAATCCCTGAGTATCAGAGCTATAGGTATAAATATGTAGAAGAGATTGAAACAAGCAGTCCTTAATGTAACTCAAACCTCTGACTGGAAGGTTCATTAAAGAGTTCCAGATGATCTTACAAATCTTCTGAAACACAAAAGATGAGTCAATAATTCTGATAAACTGATCTGGTGGGAAAGGCTAAAGTCCTCCTATGTAGCATCCAGTTTAAACACATAACCAAAATATTTAACGGATAACCGGAGGTCAAAAGGAGAGTTGTACATCTGAATCTTGGTGGAGCTGCTGACTAATGCATTATATACACAGAAACAAGTGAAGTTACACATAAACTTTTCCCAGGGAGGCAGAAAAAAACCTTCAAGGTGTAATGGGTCCAAATTAGACTAGCAGCCAGCAGGAATAGGTCTAAGTAACACATACAGGATGTTAAATAACTGGTTAGAGAGAAAAGAGTGTTCTGAAAGCTACAGCAAGCGTAGGGTGATTACATTTCAAGAATTGAAAGTGACACTATAGAATATGCTAATATAGAAGTATACTCTGCTCTAGCCAACATCAGTGACACTCCATCTGGAGTTGTTCAGCTTGAACAGCACACATAATATATTAGCCATCCAGAGAGTCTGAAAGCAAAGTGTGCTCAAAGGCCTAGAAAACATGACCTACAAGAAAGGACTGGAATAACTGATTATTATTCTCATAAAAGGTAACCCGATAAAGGTCCTAAAGTACTTACACTGCAAAAAGAGAATGCCTGCAATACTGAGAATACCTGTGAAGATTAGGAGATAAACCAGTAAAGCAGATAAACCAGTAAAGCAGTAAAAGCAGTAAAAACCCCAAAAACAGAAGCACAAAAAACAAGCAACCAAGCCCACTGAAATAAAGAAAACCTTTGATGCTATGGAACATGAATTCCTCAAATAAATACCATGGCCAAAATGACAAACCTCCACAACCTTTAGAAAGGTTTGATATTTAGTAATTAAAAAAAACAAACTCCCAAACTAACCTAAGATGATTCTGCACATGATCAAGGATTTTATTAGCTTCATTATTTTAAGATTAACAGACATTTTTTGTAAAGTAATAATCCAGTCTTCCTTCAAATTCTTGTTAGCCAATATGACACACATGCTGAAGGACTTAATGAAAAGGTCTAATTTCAGGAACTTACTTGCAACATTCCATTTCATACACTTATACCACTTGCTCTAGCATGACCATTGAGTTCACCGAGACCTCACTACTGTGAGAAGATTTCAGAATACACTGCTTTTACAAGTCTCATTTCCAGTCCTCTTCCTAGCAACCTGGCGTTTCTTCACCTGTGTTTAAGACTATCCTCCACTTGCTTTGCAAATCAAGAAACCAACCCAGTTATACATGAAGGAATAATGAAAACACAAAATAGAAATTAACTCTAAAGATATGTAGAATGGCATTTCATTTTTAATGCTGTTAGTAGAACTTAAAATACATTACAAAACAGAGCACCAGTGCTTTCAGCTAATACATACTTACCTAAAACAGAGCACTTTCAGATACTTTTTTCATCCTCAGGTCATCTGCATTTGGGTTTAACTCGGATACTGCAACTTGTTCAAATAAATAGCTACTTTCTTATCAAATGTATTTCTCAATCCTTCTATTTGTATCCTTTAGTTACTTTTTTCAGTAAAGGTTCTCCTCTTCATCAGAACCACAGCCAGCTCACAGCAGGTGACCAGTCTCCTCCATGACTTACTTTTTCCTATTCTGATCCACAAGCAGATATTCATCTTTTGTCATGTGTTTTGTAAAAAGCTTTTAACTCTTCAAAGTTGTATATTTAACTGCCCGCAAAATCTCTGTTAACCTCAGTTTGTCCTTAGCTGAGTGACTGTGGCATCCTCAAATCACTCCTTACAAACAAGTCTTACTCCCAGCAAAAAGTAAACTTTAAGAGAAATGACAGCCTTCAGCTTTGAGAAAAGTAACTCCTGAGCATGTTCAATAATAAGTTGAGTTATAACCTTATGCTTAGACATTAATGTTGCTTGCTTAAAATTTATTTTAAAAGTTTGATTTCTTCATTTATTTGCAGGGCTGTGAGGTCAAGGTGATGACAGAAATTCCATTCAGGAGATATACAGGAACACCTAATTATGTAGTTTTAGTCAACTAGTGCTTCAGCTTTTCTGGCTTCTATATATAAACTGCCTTTCACGATACAGACAATGTCACACATTACACAAAAATTGACACTTTCTGGACATCAGTTTATTCTTTAAAGGTTTCAATTGTAGTATACTCTTCAAGGCTAAGAAATTTCAAAGCTGGCATTACTACACCTAAAGTTCAAAGAGGATGCCAATACAACATCATGACAGAGGGCATGCTTCCCAACAGTGCACTGCCTAGTTCAGACCTTGTACCCGCAGCTGCCTTCAAACCAGACCTCTGGCAAAGTTCACAGAACTGACCATCACATACTCAAGGCCTTCTTTGCAATTATACAAATATTATATATCATAATAATTCTTACCCATAAAGTTTAATACTGTCCTCCACAGAGGAGGCCTTATGGGTATCACTGAACATCCATCTGTACTTCAGCTTGCTTAACTATTCAATCACTCAGTTTCTTAAAGGTACTTCAAAACTCCGTAACTCATCTTTATTCCAACTCGCTATCAGCAACTAGTAGATATGTATAATTAGGGCACCTCATCCTCCAAGAAATGCAATAGACAAGATCCTACTATCCTCCAGCGCCACCTACAACTATAGCTTCCACCACATGAATTCTTCCAGAAAAACTTCCCAGATCACAGTGATTGCTAAACGGTCTGGTCAGATAAGTACCCTGCCACTTCCTTCCAGACTCCATACCTCTCCACTCCTTATTTGGAGAAGCAATTTAATGCTATTGAATGCTATCACAATATCCACCTTTTTTTTTTTTTTTTTTTCGAGGGGAAGAGAAATTGGGGGTAAGGGATTGGGCACTAAATATCACGGAAGTCTGAGGAGTTACTGCCCATCACTTTTGCTTCATTTCAAAATGTGGAAGTTACCAATGACATAGCAGCATATTCTGTTCCAACTAGCCACAAACTTGCAAAACCATGGGTTGGTGTTCCAGATGCCAACCCAGTCCAAAAGCCAGCTTTCCTTCCAAATTAAATGGTTGTTGTTTCAATGCTACCATATAATAAACTTGCCATTTCACAGACTAACAGAAATAAAACAAGGCAACTCAATCAGAACCCAAAAATACAATACAAAGTGTTCACTATAGGATTCTTGTCACTGCTGTTTGTTCTCTTTCATTATAAAGCAGCAAGTCACTTTTCTGCTACACAGCAGTGTTTACATAAGCTGCCATCCTAACCATGAGGGTAGCTATAATGTGCATCTTGCTAGATTACCCAAAAAGCTCACGTCTATCCCAGAGTCTAAATTATGAGCATTATTAAGATATTCTTGACTTAAGCACTCTGACTTCATTTGTCAGACTGAAGCATTCAGACTCAAGTCCCAGGAATCACTATTCATCAGCACCAGCCTGTAGAGGGGAGGGAAAAAAACGAACCAACCAAACTTCCACAGAAATCCTGTGATGTCTCCAAAGTGTTCAACAGGTCATGTCAAACAGATGTAAGCTATAGTTGTCATTTCCAACCAGGTCACCTAGCAATTACCCACAAACACAAGTGAACTCCTAGGCACAGGTTTCTTCATAATGCATTTATCATTGGCAAAGGCAAACAAGCTCTAATATTGATGTAGGGAATAATGATTTCATGTAGGTAAAGAGCCAAAGGACCTCAAGAGGCCACTCAGTCCTGCTCAAACTAGGTCCAGTTACATCAGACTGCTTGGAGATTCATCCAGTCAAGTTTGTAATATTACCACAGAACATTAATTCCTCAAATATTTTGAGCACCTGCTCCCTCACAGTGAAGTTTTACATCCTTACATTGGCTCAGGATTTCCTACACTCCAGCTTGCTCCTATTCCCTTGTGGGGGGCATTGCTGAAGAAAGCGTTGATCTACATTCTTGATATGTTCTCATCAGGCAGCAAATAAGGGTTCCTTTCCCGCAGCTTTCCCTTCTCCAGGCTGATCAGGCTCAGCTCTTGCAGCCTCTCCTTGCACACCCTGAGCTCCAGTCAACACAGTGACCACTGCTGGACTTGCTCTGGTAGCTCAGTGTCCCCCTTGTACCATGAGCCCCAAACTGGACACAGTGCTGCAGTGACAAAGAGAGGTAAAGGATCCCTTCCTTCAATCTGC
Organism: Pachycephala philippinensis; assembly: GCA_013397055.1. NCBI lineage: Eukaryota > Metazoa > Chordata > Aves > Passeriformes > Pachycephala > Pachycephala philippinensis. The sequence continues at coordinate 12,708 of VWZT01011279.1, read as the reverse complement.
TGCCATGCTTAGCAGAGCCCAGGATGAGGTCACCTTTCCTTGCTGTGAAGACAAACTGCTGATGCTGCTCAATTTGTTGTTCACCAGGGCCCAATACCTGTGCCTGCCAAGCTGCCTTCCAGACCCTTGGACCACAGCCTATGCTGTTGAATGGAGTTTTCAGTCCAGATGTGGGATTTAAAAACCACAGAACTGTTTAGGCTGGAAAAGACCTTTAAGATCACCGAGTCCAACCATTAAGCTAAGACTGTCAAGTCCACCACTAAACTAAGTCCCTAAGTGCTACATGTACACATGTTGAATGATGGCACACAGTCATGATCTGCTCCATAACCTTACCTGGCACTGAGGTCAGGCTGACAGGCTTGTAGGCCTCTTGATCCTCCTGCCAGCCCTTCTTGTAGCTGGACAGCACATATGCTAACTTCCAGTGAACTAGAACCCAGACTTCTGGTAAATTATTCAAAGTGAGCACTTTTGATAGCCTTCTCAGTAGTCTTGGGTGGATGCCATCTGCCCCCATAGATTTGTGCGTGTCTAAATGGTACACCAGGTCACTGACCATTTATCCTTGGATTATGGGGGCTTCATCCTGCTCCCTATCCCTGTCTTCCAAGCTCAGAGGTCTGGGTACCCAGAGAACAACTAGTCTTAACACTAAATACTCAGGCAAAGAACTCATTATGTACCTCACCCTTAGTCACTGTCTCACCCCACATTCAATAAAGGATGGAGATTTTCCTTAGCCCTCCTTTTGTTGCTCATGTATTCATAAAAACAATTTTTTATTTTCTTTTACAGCAGCAACCAGATTAAGTTCCAGTTGGGCTTTGGCCCTTCTAATTTTCTACCTGCAAACATCACAACATCCTTGTAGTCCTCTTGAGTTGCCTGGCCCTTCTTCCAAAGCTGATGAACTCTCCTTTTCCTGAATTCCAGCTCTCTGTTTAGCCACACCAGTTTAGCTCCAAGCATTCTAGACACTGTTATGTACCTCTTCCTCACCTTGCCAGCCTGCCTTTCCTGAAAGGTACAAATCCAGCAAAATGCATGACTCCAGTCATGCAAGCTATTCCACAACATTGCTGGAATCCCAATGAGATCCTAAGTCTGCAGTTGTGCTTATTTGCGTTGCCTTCACAATGGAAGGGATAAAAACAACTTCCATCGCATCCCCCTTGGACACTTGCTGATTGCTCCTTGCATCTTTGCTTCTCTTCAGATCAAAGAAAAATCAGAAGCCATGTAAACATGCGTAGTTTAAAATCCTCCTCCCAAGTTAGCAATGCTTTTGGAAGAGAAGCCGCCACCTTACTTCATCAGACAGACCCTGCCTCTGGTTCAGTAGTCCTTGTTCCTCAGGGAAAGTTCAGTGACTAGGGAAGTCAAATTAATTAATACCTGATCTTTCATGCATTTCACAGTATTTACACCAGGCAGCACAGGAAAGCTGCAATGGTCAGCCAGAATCTACATATTAATTATAAGACTGCACAGCACACATGCTGAAATGACAGCTCAGCTGGCTAAGAGAAGCAATGAAGATATAAATCAAGAATTAGCATATTTCTGTGCTTATATTTACAGGCTTGTGCAGTGCTATATCAGTACTTAATTATTTTGTTATTCAGTAACTTAATTTTTCATACCTATATACTTTCTGTTGTTCCCATACTACACTGCACTTCTCAGACTCCACCTCTTCATTCATTATCAAGGCAAACTTAAGTTGACGCAGAGAGCCAATTAACTGTCAATTTCTGAATTTCACAATTACTGTTTAACCTTATGTTCAGACATAAGTTTAATAAAAACATGATCACATTCAAGCTACATGTCCTAGAACCCTGCTGTTTTACCTATGCAAAGGTAGGGGTCGAAAGGATAAGGATTTCTGAACTGTTCAGTTAATAACAGCCAATGAAGCCAAAGTAAAAAGTACACAGGTTGCTTTCCTTTGTCTTGGTTCATTCAGTACCAACACAATGCAGTTTAACAAATCAACAAAAAAGGCCCCAAATAACTCTGACATACACCACCAGAAATGGTGGCTGGTTTTGACAAGCCAAAACTATCGACATTTAAAGGTGTGCCATAGTGAAAAGCAAGGTCTATGAAATTCCTAACCTAACCAAGACAGAAGTTTTAAGCACAAACCTCCTGACTTGGGATACCTTAAAACAAACAAAAAAAATCCCCACAAAACCAACTATTTAGGGCATTTCAGCCATTTTGGGGAGAACAAGACAAATGAAAAAATATGTTTTATTAACATTTGTGTCTTTAGTAGAATACTACTTCTATATAGGAACAATAAAGCAAAAATTCAAGTCACACAGAACTGAACATCACTTCAACTTCAAATGGAGAAAGGAACATGACAGAATAAGAGAGACTGCCCACTGCATTTAGTGGTATGAATGTACATGGTCCACATAGCTACCAAAAACTTTTGCACAAGCAAAATTTCTGAATTGCTTTAAATAAACACTCTGTTATCAGGACTTTGGGTCCTGGGGGGGTTTCTGTTTTGGTTTTTCTGTGAAATTAGTAAGTAGTACCTGAAATTCTAAGCATTCAGTAACAGTTGTAAACATGCAGCATTCCCTGCCCCCAGCACTGTACTTCCTACACTGAAACCAGAAAGCCATTAAAAACTGGCCAGGAACACTGATGTGCACGTGATGTCCTTCTACAGGAAGGAACAAGACCTTCAATCCCTAGGAAAGCCCTGACTGCCTTAAGCAGACCACTCCTTCACTTTTTATATGTTGTCTTTCCACATACCACCTACTCTCGGGAGGACTGAGGTCTGGGGGAAGAGAAGGGAGGTTGTACTTTGCACTATGTAAAAAGGGAGGCTGTACTTTGCACTATGTAATGTAGCAAAGTTTCAAATAACTTCAGAAAGGCAGCTAAATATTAACTTCACATTTTCAATTACCTGTAAAGTTTTAGTGTTATCAGCCAATATTGAACAACTGTGGTCATACGATGAAATATAAAACAAACTTATTTTGTCAGGAGCAGCGAATCTCAGCTGTCCATAACAAAATCTGATGAGTTACCAGTTACATTACAAAGTTATGGGATGCCTGCTGCCCCCTTCATTGCTGACACTGCTGGCTTTTTTTTAGCTCTTAAGGCCAGCTCGATGCAGGCCATTCCAGAAAGTTAACCCTTTTTTGTCCAGGAACTGCATCATGACAGTAAGCCTAGGGAATGCTGTTTAATAGCTGCTCAATTTACTGCGAAGCTGCATTTTCAGTATGTCTCACACCATCACCCAGCTCTGTGCTGTACGGGATTGGTTTTACCAGCTACTTATTGAAGTAACAGAAAAGATGTAAGCAGACCTTTAGCAAATTCTATAACAGTTAAGACTAACATTAGGAAGTAACAACGGGATCCAATTTTAAAGTTTTTAGCAGTCAAATTGATTTATAGGAAACACTTGCTTCAGACTTTACTTTGACATTTTAATCTAACAGAAGACTTCCAACTACTTCTACTTTTCTTCCAGGGCTAGCAACTATATTGTACTTTCTCCTGCCTGCCCATGCACAGTATGAGGCTCATTTAGACTGAAAGGGACTTCTGGAGGTTATCCAATCCCACCCCCAACTGAAAGCAGGGCCAACTTTGAAGTCAGATCAAATTGCTCAGGGGTCATACCATAGTCAGGTTCTGAATATTTTCAGGGACACAGATTCCACAACCTGTTTCAGTGCTTCATTCTCTGTGTGGGAAAACATACGGCTAACACATTACAGTGATTTCCCTTGTTGTAGCTTGTGTCTGCTGCCTCTCATCCTTTCCCTGTGCATAGCGAAGGAGAGTCGGTCTTCATTTTCCCTCTCACTGCCTATTAAACAGAGCCAGCAGCAATTAGGATCCCCCACTTCAGACATTTCTCAAAGCTGAACAAACTCATTTCTCCAGCCCACTTCATACATCATGTGCTGACTCCCTACCTTAGTGGCCTTTCACAGGTACCTCAGCACCTGTCTCATATTTGGGAGCACAAAACTGTGCATAGTACTCTGGATGCACTCTCACAAGCTCCAAATAGTAGAGAATAATTGTTTCTTTCAACTGGCTGACCATGTCCAGTGTGCTCTTCACCTTTTGCACCACAAAGGCACATACTGTCCCACAAGGACCCTCATGTTCTTTCCTGTAAAGGTACTTGTCACCAGTCTGCACCACATCTCTGCTGCTGCATGGGGTCATTCTCCCCCCAAGAGAGACTTGGCTTGGCACTTGCTTTTGAATTTCACAAGGTTTCCAACACTTATTTCTGACCTGCGGACATCCCACTCAACTAGCCCCAGTCTCCAGCAGATGAACTGACCCTCACAGTCATCCACAGCATCCACAAACTTGCTCTATGTGCCTTATGACCTGGAAGAGAAGTCAGAATGCAGACAAAATGCCCCTGCACTGGTACCACCAGTGACAAGCCTCCAGGTGGATTCCATACAGCTGATCAGAACCTTTTGAGTTCAGCAGGACACACAAATTTTCACCCATCTAATAATCTACTTCCCAAAACATATCTCACAAGTTTGGCTACAAGGAAATTTTAGGAAATCCTATTAAAAGACCCTTAAGGTTAATAACACTCACTGTTCTTCCTTTGTCCAGTGTCTTGTCCTACTTACTTACAGCAATCAATTCAGGACCTCTTTTCACAGCAGTCTCAGAGTGTGGAGACACCACCATAACTGCTTTTCCTCACTTCACTTCAGTTTTCACCTATTTGTAGCCACATTAATTTATTATACCTAAGCCATGTCTCTTGAGACTCAAAAAACACAGCTGTAGAGAAGCTCTGGAAATTCATCACAAAAAGAACTTTCACTAACAGTTCCATAGAGTCACAAGTTCTCACCTCTTTCTGTAAGGTAGAACACTCTCTGCAGAATTGTTTAAAGATCTTCCATGAAGCTTACACAAATCTGTTTCTTCACAACAGTTTACATTCTGATGTATCAGGAGGTAGCGTAAGTTATTAAATATTCAGGTGAAAACACTGATACATACATATCGCATATCAACTGCGATAATCTGGTTATAGTAAAAAAACCTTACTATTTTACAGCTGTTGAACTGAACAGTTGTGTTATACATATAGAATCATAGAATGGTTTTGGTCGGAAGGGACCTTAAGGATTGGACCTAGATCACATAAACCACACGCAGAAGTCTGAATTACCTCTGATACCTCAAACTGCTCAAACAGCGCTACACAGAACTCAGTATGCTTCTTCCTATACACCCTATCCTGGATGAATGACTGTATCACACCCGCTAGTTACCAGAGGTAGATTATTTTATGCTATCTTGGCTACCAATAACACATTGAAACTTTCAACAGGATGCATTTAAATTTCCCAAAAAGTGAATAATGGTGTGGTCACAAGTATCAATTTCTCATAGTTGATTGCTTTAGAACTACAGTGTCTTTTTAAATGATACAGTGCTTTAATGAAGTCATAATAACATTACTTCTGTAGCAAGAAAGTTTGTCTGCGGAAATCAAAAGTGCACTGAAGTGTTTAAAACACAGAAACAGCAGCACTGGTGAAGGGCTGAGAAGTGGGTTTTTATAATGCAATTATCAATCTTTACAAATATGTTTAAAAATTATATTAAGCTTAACAGCTCTTGACTTTACTTCTCCAACCCTTAGCAATAAACCTTAGTAGAGGTAGTTATTCATTGTGGTAAGGGCCAAAGATGATGTTGGAGACATTAAAGGAATTTTGGGAAAGAAATTACCCCCAAGTAATATATGAGTATGAAGTCTTGCTCCCTCACTTACTCTGTTGCAATGAAGAAGTTACCTGGTATCTGATTTAATTTAACTTATAGTTGACTAAAGGGACTATTTTCTACCAATTTATGTACACTGAAAAGAAATTAAGTTACCCATCTTGAACATGATCTCAACTTCTTCATATTCTTTCTCCAGCATCTTTTCCATCCTATAGGCTGGTTTTAGGTATGCTTGTCCCAGCAATAATTAGTTTTCAGCTTAACCACATGCAGCAGGGGTGGTATTTCAAGTAAAAAAAGCAACAGAAGTGGGCAAAGAAGGCCCACACAACACAGGAGTAAAAAAAAGTTAAATCTAACACTAATCTGTAATCTTCTAACTGAGTGGCTAATAAAAATAACAAACCCAAAAGTAACCAATAAATTAATCAAGCTAGCTCAGTTGTTTTTTTCCACTCATCTGTACACATATCAGCTATGGAGTCCGGCTTGACTAGTCTTTATTCACCTTTAGCAGGAGATTGCCATTTCAATGCCTTCAAATTTTGCACATGCCACTGCATTACACTGATAGCACTAATACCTGCCAAGTATTGAAAACAACAGTCACTTTCGGAAAACATTCTGCTCTGTACAAACTAATCCCAGGACTAGTTTAAAAGCTATCATGTTATACAAACCTTGACTAATGGAAAAGGAGAAAACAATGAATCCCTGTAGACATATAAAGTTATCTTAAATGCCAGATAATGAAAATCTGATGTAGGAGGGAGGTTGGGGAAGGGAAATGGGAAAGAGCTGTCTACTGCTGCAGATAATCTTACTATCCCTGTCAACTCAAGGCGAGTTACACTTGACTAACCTTCATACTGAGAATAAGATAGATGCTATTTTACACTACTAAAAAATTAAAATTGCCTTTACTCCTGTACACTACTTGAAAAACAACTGAAAAGAAGCAACAATACTGAAGAGAAGAATGCAGTTATGATAAAAGAGGATTGTCTGGAAGCTTGTTACTGCTTTCATTACCTGAACTAAAAGTGACCTTCTTGATAGCGTGCTAAACTTTAACTATCTTTACCTTCCCATACACTTGGGAAAAGCAAGGTAAAAGGATAGAGGACATCAACAGAAGCTTAAGACATTAAAGTTTTTTTTCATTCCTGCAGCTAATTTTCTTCTATTGATAACTTATGGACAGAAAGACCAATTTTTGGGTTCACATTTGAAATAGTCCAAAGTCTGAAAGTTAATTACCTCAAAAATAACTCCTGAAGCATTCACGTATTGGATAACACAAAAAAGATGGTTTGGTGTATTCACCATGACTTGGAAGTTGTGCTACACCTTGAAGCTCTTCATCACGACCTTATGTACTAATTTGTGTAACAAGCAACCACGGGACAGCTTTTCTAAAGTCAATGTAAATATTGAGCACCTCAGGAGCCTCACTCATACACACCTCCACTTCCTTTTAATGCAGTTTTACACCTTCACCATCTAGGACATCCAGGGGAGTAAGACAAGCTTTCACCCAACAGCTTTATCATCTCTCCCCACAACAGAGACAGAAACACAATAATTATTTTCCTTGCCACAGTCTTTACTGCACGTCACTCTTTATTTGCTTCTCATATATTTCCTTGCATTTTTTCCACATTCAGCTATTCCCACCTTTTCTTTCTTAGCTGTTCCTGTGATTTCTTCCTATACTCAGCTGATACTCTTTTCTGGGCAATCCTCCCACTTTCTAACCCACAATAAAAAATAATACTAATGATCCCTTTACCTTTAACACGAAAGCTTGATCAACCTATTTCATGCCTAATCAAAGAATTCATCAACTTCATCCTCTCCATAAAAATATATTACTGTTTTTCAGATACCTATGAACTCTGAGGCATTGAATACAACTGCCCTTCAAGTAAGTAGTGTTCAAAAATGTTGTGTTAGACAGGCTAACCCTACCAAAGCCAAACCACAGAAACACAGACGAGTTTCGGCTAAAGGTACCTTTAAAGACCATATATACCTCCACCTCTAATGATAACAAAACACAACAACAGGTGGCATAACAAAGTAATAATAATTAAATAATTGCACCTATACCTATTTTTCACTTAGCAAATCTGGTCACTCAGTTCCAACTATCAGGTGCCTTAGAAAATTCCTGACAGAAACTTCTGCATTACAATCCACATACCAATCAGAACAGAAGTCATCAGGGTAAAAATGCCAACCAACCAAACAACAAAAGTTCCAATAATCCTCATTCAATACAACACATTCATTCAAAGCTGGAAACAAGAAGTACAAACACAGTGCTAGAGCAAAGTAATCTGTCATCACACAGCCACCTTTAAGAGGCAGTTTATGGGGGCTCCAGAGCAAGCAGACAACACCCACAATCTCAGCACTCTCACTTCTTTGCAAACATATGCAACCAGTCTGCAGCCGTACCTTCCAATAAAGAGCTGTTTGGACAAAGCTGAATTCAGCCACAGAACAGCAGAGCAGGCCACCTCCACAGCAACAGGCTGCTGTAACACCAGATGCAAAGTTAATTGCTCTTCAATAGACAACTAAATCAACACTAAAAAAGGACAACATTTACCAATAGCACTGCAGGTAGCTGGCACTTAGCAAGATTATCTTCTGCGTACCAGGTTTTATATTTCTCTTACCCTAATTTCATTCACTCTGGATTTTGTTTCTACAAATTGAAATTCAGACTTTTGATTCTAGAGTTTCGAACTTCTTTTTCCTTCGAGCTCCACGAATGCTACGCTCACTAGCCCCACACACTGCTTTCTGAAGCAACACACTCCCAACTCCTTTTCCCTTCTCACATCAGATGCAATTTACATCTCCTTGTGCCTGCTCTACTACCAGCACCTGAAGGATAATCAGCCAGGACAGGTGCTCTATAAAGGCAACATATTTTTGCTTCTCCTGCTACAGAACAGTCCTTTGTTTCTCAATATCACCCTGCCAGCAATACTACATAAAAGGGATCAGAAAGAAAACAACCTAGATTTGACCATATTTCTAAGGATATTTGACTCTCTAATCTCACAAAAAGAAAATCCTGATAGAACCACCTTTTGTTCACTGTCAAACAATATTTATATTCCATGACACAAAATTAAGTTGTTTAAGAAGGCAAGAGAGAAATACTGTTTAAATCAAGTAACTGTTCAACTTTTATGTATCACAAGCGGCTAAACCATCACAATTCTTTTATGATACTCCAAGCGTTCAGATCTTAACTCAAATAATACTGTACTTCATTTCCATATATATGGGAGTTCTTGCATGCCAGAAGCATCACAATGTAACAGTAACATTGAAAATGACATACCTACCACAACGAAACAGAGCTAAAAATTCTTTCAAAAGATCACACCTTATATTCCAACGAGTTATCCTCAAGTACAGGCTCGACAAACTTCCGGCAGCTTTTTAAAATTTTTGCTAATTATCAAACAATCCAGATTTAAACTCTCCTATTTGTTGTTCCTACCACTGCAGCTGCTCTGCTTCTTCACAGCAGTTTCATACACTGCCCAGCCTACTACATGGTCCACCACTATTTCATTCCAACTTTTCAAATACATTCTATAGCATTTCTATTCCTTCTTTCACTGTTGTCATATTGCTTCACCAAACACCTGTCCAAATGTGCATTTATTTCCATACCATTTTCAAAAAATAAATGCATATTTAGACATGGATTTCTAAACTATTACCATTACATTTAACATACAACAAGGAAAGAATACATTCTGTTGTCTTTCTGAACACTCTACTACACCTTCCCATTTCCAAGTTGGTAACCTGCTTTGCTTGACATTCTAATTTCCCATGACTCAACCTGAAAAATTAGTAAAAAAGTTTATAGTCAGCTTGTTCTTGTCAATAATTACTTGGGAATTTTCTTCTTTTTAAAAATTTTTGTATATGGTACACTGCACACTCATATTATCTACATCTTTATAACCAAATCCTTCTGGCTCTACTACCAGTCTGGAGTTCTGAATTCCAGGCTGCTTTAAGAAAAAAAATTCACTGGGATCTTAGAAGACATATGTACACTTCTTTTTCTAGCCTGAGAAGCTTAACATAACCAGCAATTCAAATTGAAAAAAAAAATTATTTCTTCAACAAAATACCTGAAAAATGCATCTTGTACATCTTCCTATTCACCTCACTTTACGGTTTTGCTTATTTTTAATTCATACTTACATTCAAAAAACTTTGCAAAAAACTTTTCACTGTGCAAACTAACAAGGCACTGGAATTATGAGGACTTTGTCACTTCGTAGCACACAGATCCTCACTTACAGCATAGCCAGAAAATATCTGCTACAATGCAAAATAAGTTACTTCATATATTAAAGGTTGTGATGATGCTTCTTATGGATGTCATACATCTCCCCTAGTTCAAGGTTAGTTTGATCATGTAAGTTTAGTACGCACTTCATTGCATCGTGCAGTGTTTGACTGAGAAGTAGAAGAAGTTCCTGTACATTTAACCTGAACGAAATAGTCTTGCTTTCATAAAAGGAGCAGCATTTATTAAAGCAGGTCTATTTTTAATCAAAAATAGAAAAGTTGCTGTTATTTCAGATTCCTGATATATTTTCTCTTCCCCCCTTCAGTTTTTTGGCGTGAGTGTTAAGACATTTTTGGCAATATTTCTCTGAGGAATTACAGCTCAAATAAATCATTGTTTCTAACTGTCAATCGAAATGACTGGATAAAAATTGATTTGGTCTTAGTGACTTTATTCTACTAGGGTTTGGATTTTTTGTGGTACCATTTTCAAATCTTCCTTTTGCTAGCATTATCAGAATTGGCTGAGTAGTAGGACAAAAGGCAACCAAAAGTAAGTTTTGGGTTCCATCAACATGTAAACATGCTCAAAATATATTTACGAGCACTCTTAAAAGCCACAGCAATAATATTTTTCCTTCATAGTCACATGTTACTGTTACAGAGATAATGAAAACAACTGTGGGAAATTTCAAGGTGAAAAGAAAACTAAAACCTAAGATATTGGCAAAAAAAAAAAAAACTTCCCCTGCTGACTACCTCGAAGTCCAAAAGTAATTTGCAGTTTTTTAAGTTTTCCCTTTTATCCAGAGATTATACTTCAAAACTTTGTGCTCGAAGAACAAAATTATTTCAACACAACATTGCCGCTTCTGGCGGATGTTCTGAGGTGTTATCAGTCAAGTTCACTTATGCAAAAAAAAAAAGAACCTGGGAAGACTGACATCAGAATTACACTCATCAAGACTAAAATGGTTGAGTCGCTGTATGACACTAGGCACGGATGCTCTTAACTTCATCGTTACTATTATCTTCACATTTAGATGTAAAAATAGCTTGTCAAGGTTATGTCAAGTCTGCAGCTTCACTTTTTTAATTGCAAAAGAGCAGAAATAACCCTGAACAAAGGGAGGGGAGGAAAGCGCTAGTGCAAAAAGTTTGCCAACTGTATGAAAACTAAGTATTCAAGGCTTAAAGTTTGAAATGTGATGCCTTCTCAATATTTACAAACTTAGTAACAATCATCTTTTTTGAAAGCTACATCATTGCCAGAGGGGGGAGACTATTACATGCACGAGCACAATCCTACAGCAGCAGCGCCTCAACTCCCTCCCTGAGAAAGCATTTCTCAGATACTACACAAGTGTTTTACGGTGGCATGTCTTGCTCGTTCCTGGGTATTTTTATCACATGAACCTCCAGAGACTACCTCCTCTAACTTGTTCCTCCTTCATTAAAGAGGGAAGGGACACAGCGTCTCCTATAATAAAATATCCTTGCCAACTATTCATTACTGCATTGGGAATACAACGGCAGGATGAGGGTTTTCGATTTGCTCTTGTCCAAGTCTACTTTTATCCCCTCTCATCTTCCACTGCTGTAAAAAAAAATGACACTACGCACACTAGACCGCATGCAGTACAACACAAATAAATAAATAAATAAATTCCTACTCAGTTTCCAACTGCTACGTCTCTTGTTCGTTCCCCACAGGAAGACGAACGGGAAAGCGGGGTCGGTGATGGCATTTTCCTGCGAGTGGTCACGCCAAGCCCGGCGGGGCCCCGCACCGCAGTGCCCCCGGCAGCAGCTGCTCAGGATGCGGGCGATGGAGAGCAAGCAAACAATCCCACCTCAGCAGCAGCGGCGAGCGACCCAACACCGAAACTAGCACGGGTTTCACTCTCATTGAGAGGGAACAACGACACGAGCCCACACCGCCAGAGGCGAAGTGCGTACTATTCCTCCCCCCAGGCGCACCCGGGTAATACCAAGATCCTTCTGTCCTTCCCACAGGATGGGAAAGGAGAAGGGGGGGAAAGCACCCGTGAATTCCCGCAAACAAGCGAAATCCCACCTCTTAGGACGGGAATTACAGCGGATAACCTGCCGTCCGCCGGGGGAAGCCCCAGCCACGGCGAATAAACTTCCCCTGCTGCCCCACCCGGGCCGCGGCCACCTCAGCCCGACCGCCAGGGAAACTTGGCCTCCCGGGACACCCGCTCTCCCGGCGGCGGCCGCAGCGGGGGTTCCCGGGGGGAAGCGCCCGCGGGCGTCCGCGGGGAGGGCTCGGG